>JAQFZP010000518.1:0-33398 GCA_034695745.1 Geophilus truncorum
CGTATTGCGCATGCTCACGACTTCTTGACGTCAGAGTTTTCACCATTTCCCAAAATGCATTTTCTTTTTGACAATTACATATCTCTAATAATTACTTAGTTATGCAGCATAAACTAAAAAAAATTACTTTATGATGTAAAATTATGCTACCAGGGGGCAAAATGCTTCACCCAAACATGAAAATAAGCAAAATTACATTTTTATATGTAAAATAATCTCTAGAATCTATTTCTACCATTAAAAATAGCTTATCTCTAACGCTAATCCAAATAAACAACAAAAACAAATGAAAACATACATTCTTTTTACTAAATTTCAACACCAGGTGTCAGTACACTTACCGAAACATGCCACAGACATTTCTCCACATCACCCATCACCATAAACAAGACCACATATCATTCTCTACTGAAAAGACAGGTCTTGTTAGACAGATGATGTAGTAAGGCACTCACCATGGCAACGGAATAACAAGAATGAGTGTCGGCGAATGGTTGCCAGTTATTTCCCCAGTGATCCCAGTGTGGGCAGGTTCTGAATCCCACGTCATTGGATCAATAAAACCACTTGCAATCCAAATGACTCGGGCTAACCGTTGTGGCCTGAGCAATTGAGAAATGCTACTTTTATATTATTGACATTGTTGTCATAACGAAAACTGGAACCCGCGGCTACTTTGGCCAGACGCGACCTATCACAAAACAAAATTTTAAAACATACGCAAATCAACACAATAATCATAATTCAAGAGAAGTACAAACTGGTCAATTTGGACACTTTATATTCAAATAATTAAAGATAATTATAAATTTATTTTAACGTTTAAAGTTGAAATTTTTGTTTCAACTTTTAAAACATTTAATACGTACGGTACTGTACTATATTTTTTTAAATTGAAACATTTAAATCAAAAACCTCAAATTAGTGCAATGGGATCCAGAGACAAAAGAAGAGCCAAAAAGTCAAGAAAAGATAAGTCAAGAGAAACTAAAATGAATAACGGTACCTTAAATTCCATCAAAGACAGAAACAGAAAATGAAGAAGTGTGAAAGAAGGAAAATATAATTGTTGGTTACATTGTTGACACCACAAGCGTGTCCACTTGCAGTGTATTAACGGTCACGAGAAGTTACTCTCTCTTTAAATATCACCTTTCGATACAGGAAGATGCTTTTATCCGAACAGATGCTTAATGCAAATTGATCCCAACTCCCTCGAAAGGGATCGAAGGGTGATAATTATGCGCTTATTTGCATAATTAAAATATGACATAAGTTTTGATAAATAATTGGCTGGTGATTGATGGGTCAAGTGTCTTGATCGGTGAAAGTGTTAGTAAAGTCATGTGGAGATATCGATGTTTGATTTTTGAGTTTTAAGGGTTTTTGTTTGTTTTTATATTCGTGGATTTTTTTGTTTGAAAATCGATTTAAAATATGGAATTGTTCGATTTTTTAAAAAATTATTTTCTAACAAAAATATAAATTTTTTTCAAACATTTTTACATTTTTTGAATTTTATTCTAAAAATTGAATAAATTTTTTTCCATATAAAAAGAATTTAAAAATCTATTTCTTCTTCTATTTTTTTTAAATTTTTTCGATTTTCTTTTAATTAAAAAAAAAATATAAAAAATAAAAAATATAAAATTGATTTTATTTTTTTTCTAAAAGTATTTATCGTACATGTTTTTATAAGGAAATGCAATTTATTTAGGCGCACATTTGCGAAATGTGATTTGATTTGTCATTTATTTAGCTGCGAGTTGCAAACGATTCATGTCTCGTTTACCTTTTCGATGCATCACGAGGTGAAGTAATCTCAGCAGCGTCGATTCTGCAGACGCTCGAATTGCATCACCTGAACATTCACTCAATAATAGACGCATGATGGCAATTTACATGTCCAAAGATGATTTCATGTTGAAAATTGAGCTCCATTAGTCTCGCGTATCATACACCCGATAATCACAAAGTCCATTTGGTCACTCAATTTATGCAAATAAACAACAATAATTTTTTTAAGCTTTCAAATTTACGGAAAAACAATAAAATTGTAAAAAGTGACCAGTGCTAAGTTTTCCTTGATATTGACTATTGGTCAATATGCAAATAGCAATAATTTTTTTTAAAGTTTTTGTATTTATGTAAAAAATTTAAATTTTAATAAATTGACTCGTGGTCAGTTTTCCCTGCTATTGGTCATTGGTCGGTTTATCACTAATATAATTTGAAATGTTGGATGTCAAATTCAGATATTGGATTTCCGTATTGAAATTTAATTTTTAAAAGTGACCAGTTGTTTACTGAATATGGCTGTGGTCACTTTTCAATACCCTTCAGGGTTTAAAACTAAAAATAAATATTATACGAAATATTATATTTATCTAATAATATCCAAACAAAAATTCAAATATATTAAAAACTATCTAGTGGTCATTTTGACTGACTCCCATCTAGTTTAAATAAAATATAAAAATTGATTACATATTTAATTTTATGATAATATTTAACTTAAAGAACCTTTTACTCATTTTTAAACAAACAAAAGTGAATATGTGGGCATCTAAACTGACCACTGGTCATTTAAAAAAATTAACAAATGATAAATTTAAAACACAATTCTTACATAAATATCATAAAGTTGATCAGTGTTCAAAAAAATTTAAATTAAAAAACTAACTTTAGGTCACTTAATGGTCACTTCCACTTTTTTCCCCCACCCAAAAAATTTAAAAAATTAAATTTATCACTTTTAACGACCCCTAGTGTCATTTGCTCGCATTACCAACACAAGTACACCACTTAAACTAATAAAAACTTTTAAACCCGGCCATTTTGTTGCATTTTTTCCTCAATTAAACCTCACTTTAATTTTCTCCATACTAAATAAATACGGAGGCTTGAAGGTGGCATTTCATAATCTCGCTCGAATAAAGCTCACTTACACTCTAAGCGGACAGTAATGGCGGGCGTAATGTTAAACCGGATAATTGTGAAGATAAAAAGAGAAAGAGAAGCAAAAAAAACAACGTTGCACTTTGTTTTTAACGCCACCAGGGGAACGCCGAGCACTTTGGCCAGGATTACCTATGCAAAACTGCGAGATCAAGTTGAAGGCTTCAAACAGGCCCCGGATGATGCACATTAAACTTACCCTTTGACACCAGGGGGTTCAAGAACCCACTAGAAAAGTTAAAAGCTTATCATGTGCAACTTTATAGTCCTCTGGTGTCAATATCATAAACTTGGATGATGAGTTTCACTTCCCCTTTCCACTATATATTTAACTTTATAATTTTTATTGGTTGTTATTGTGGTTTTATGTTGAATTTTGAATGGGAGTTTTGCATGATGAAGAGCTACTAAGTGGTGCAGGGAAGCAAGGGTGTTTTGGTGTAGGGGGGTGGTAGGGTGAGTAGGGGTTTGAGGTTTAGTTATTGTAATTGATAATGGAAAAGTCATGTTGGAAAAAAGCACAATACAGGGTTTTTATATTGAGGAAACAATATAAAGGATTCATGGAGGCTGCCGATGGGGATAAGTTTCTCTGGATTTAGAAGAGGTTTTGTTTTTATGGGTTTTGTTTTTCAGTTTGGGGGTTTGGGTGGTTTAGATGTTGCTGAATGTTTTGTGTTGGTGGGAGGAGTGGGGGATTTGACTAAGAGTTGATTAGTGTGTTGTTAGTGATCGCCCTATAGGGGGCGACTTTTGTTCTTTATGTAATTAAGCAGAGAATAAATCCCCAGTGTTGTTAATACAAAGTGGCGTCCAGTTCATATTTTCAACAGTTCATCAGTTTTGAACACTGATCACACAATTAGGGTTTTCGGTGTCTTTTTCTGAAAGACGGAAGATGTTGGTGCGAATAAAGAAAGTCGTTAGAAATTTGGCTAAAAATAATTTTGATGTAGAAGTGGATTTAGAGATTATCAATAAAATAAAAATCTAAGTAAAGAAATCAGATAAAGTGGAAAGAGTCAGTGGATTATGCTTAAAGTTATTAGCAGAAACTGTGGTCATTTGTGACTTGTGCAAGACATTAATAAAGTTCACAAATTAATTTACAAAATTGTGACAAAAATCTTTACAGAATTACAGTCCTAAAAATTACACATTTCATAACACATAATTGCAAAACATGTCAAAAACACACAAGACAACATTATGCTCTAATGGGATTTAGGGACCACCAACAAAACGAAAATCAAAGAAAAACCAGGAAAGGTCAATCGAAATGGAATAAAGAACAAGAACCCCAAATCCTATCGAAAGTAGAAACAGAAAATGAAGAAGTGAGGATAGAAGAGAAAAGATAACCAATAGGTCCTATTGGTTTCACCAAAAGCACGCCGATTTGCAGTGTACTAACAATGGTGGGCACGAGATTTTTCAAGGTTGTGGTCTAACCAGAAATAGCTTTAAAAGTCTCTGGAAAATGTTTGGCTTCATAATCACTGCCAATGGAAAGACTTGCACATCACACAAGATGGCCAATTGTGGTGGTCTTAAAGGGCACTTCCGGTTAAATTATAATCCAATACTTATCATGTGGCCAGTAAGGGTCATATAGTTGCTCTCCAAGAGTTTTGAACTTCCTGCATTCAATAGTTTTTGAAAAATGCCTGATACCACAATCAGACGGAAGACGTTGACACTTCTAAGAAAATTATTGTAGCTGTGATGAGTTTAGACATATTTACAACAAATATGTTCTAAAATACTAAAACTTGCTTTAACAACATTCTAGAAACCAACAATGAAACAATGAATTGACTACAGCACGAGATAGCCATTTGAAATGGTCAAAAAGGGCACTTCTGGTTGAATTGTCTCCCCAAACCTTCTAAAACCTAAAGTTGAACTCACCTTGTTGCCCTCCAAAAAATTCAAAGTTACTCTGATGTTGTTACTTCCGATTTAACCAAACCGGAAGTAAGTAAAAAAAAAAAGCTGAGAAAATGTCTGGTGGCACAATCTACATAAAAGAAGACTCGTTGTTTTTGTGCAGAGTGGCGAAACGTGTATGAAAAGAGGAAAAAAGGGCTTTAGTTTACATTTGCATGTTAAATAATAAAAACGGGGTAGACAAGTTTCCTGTGGGATGCAAGAATGGCTGCTTCTGCTATACAAGACACTGATGCAATATGCATAGGTTCATGATCAGTTTATGTTGGACCGAAATGCTGGACAAGACCACGACGAGAATAAATTATTCAGCAGTTGGGAAAGATGTAGCTGGTTCCCAATAAGTTTCACTATTTATATCTGAGTTCTCTGGTAAAGACGCATTTCTTAATAATACCTGGGTTTGTAAAAGCTAATAGATATTTGATGACTTTTGAAGAGTTTTGGTCTGTTTTTAGTGTTGTGTTATGAACGGTCTGTCAGTATGTTTTGGAAGTAGAGTTGAATAGTTGGAAAAAAGTGATTAGGGAATGAAATTTTTAGGGATGTTGGTGATAGAGGGAAGATTGTTTGTTAAGTTATTGATGGTGTTGTGAAGAAAGATATTGTTGATGTTGTTGTGGGGAGAAATGGTAGTAATTGGTTTTTGTGTTTCAGTAATAATTTTTAATATTTTAATTATTTGTTTGGTTTATAACAATGGTTTTTAGTTATATAAAATTTTTTTTTAAGTATTGTTGTAGTCTTTAACAATGTTTTTCGGTATTTTATTTAACAATGACTATTGTTAGTTAACAGTAACTGAAGCCTTTTAACAATTTTTTGTGTTTAAACAATGATACACAATAATACAATAAAGAATGACTAAACAATGAAAACAACAATGGTTATCACTCTTTAAACAGTGGTTTTTAGTGTTTCAACAATAATATTTTGTAACAGTGTTTCATCCCTATTAAACAATGATTATTGCACCATAGGCACTTGTTTCCTAACAATAAATTAGTTATTTTTCATTCTAAAAATAATTATTAAACATAAAAATAATTATTAAACATAAAAATAATTATTAAACATAAAAATCATTGCTAAACCTTTCAAACAACTGTCAACAATCAACCAAATTCCTTTTCATCAGTGCCATCACCTTTGACACAAAGTAATTCCTTCTTTTCCACTTTGAACCAGCATTTTATAACACATACCAAAAAAATATAAAAAATATTCCCACCACTTTATGCTGACACAAAAATTTTTTTATTTTACTTTTTACTTTTGGCTGCTAAACCACAAGAGTAGGCAAAAAAAAATCCCACATGTTGTAAGCGAACTTTTTGCAGACAAAAATGCGTTTTTAATGCAACACTTAACTCCAACAAGAAGAAAAAAAATGTTAAAAAATTCAAAACCCGCGTTTATTTGGCCGATTGAACGCCAGAGGGCGCTTGGTGAGGTGCGAAACAAGAGTAAACAAGTTTTATCTGGGCGCTGCATTGGGTGTTGTTGTGTGTTTGGGGTTTTATGGGCGCTGCCATATCAGTCGCAAAGTAGTAATGGCGGAGCAAATGCGCGGCGGTTTTGTCCGATGCACATTTCTGCGCCTTTGATTAAACCACCAACGTTTGTCTGCTTGCGGTCACTTCCTAAGTACCGCCGGTGTAGACTGAACCTGGCGCGAACGCGGCTTTACGAGCGTGATAACGCTCTGCCACCCCCTCGTGCCAGGCATGAGCCAAATTAGTCACGTGATACACTCGTTCAGATTAGGCCGCAACAAACGCTATACTAGTCTACTGTAGTGTGCGGCTTTTACTGCGATGGGGGTTTAGGTGGAATTTCACTTTTTTCAACTTTCCGAGACAAGCCGCTTGTGGAAAATTTCAACAGTGTTCTGGAGGATTGTTTCATTGATTTAAAATTTTTGTACAGTTTACGTATCTGTAATTCTTGTTCAAGAACCAACTTTTCATTAGGTATTCTGTAATAGACATCAACTCTGCCGCTATCAGTATCACTATTTTAAATAATACAACCGTTGCGAAACAGTAGCGATAGTGAAAAAATTTGACAAATGTGTAAAATAGCATTAGCGAAAGTAATTCACTACGTTTTCAACAGATTTTAGCGATAGCGATAACGCTTTATAAATTTTCTAACAACTTTGTAAACAAAACTGTTGTTTTTGAGTTTTTCATGTTTTCAACAGTCTCTTACAAGTTGTGTGTAAAATTAAATTATTTTTATGGAATTAAAAAGAATTACACAGTTTGTTTCCTGGGATATAAATGTGTAACGTTACACAAAAATAAAATTACAATTCTACAAAATTCTCTCTCTAAAAAAAACAAAAAAACCTAACACCCGTATCAGGCAAAGCCACAAACCACCGAAAGGCAAAACAAAATAAAGTAAAAGCATCGATGACAATCGATTCAATCAAGTTGTTTACGCTTTCCCTTACCTTTATTTGTGTGAGCAACGCGAGCGAAACCAAAAAGGCACGAATCAAAGCGAGCGAGTCGCAATATGTGCGAGGGGGAGCAAAAACAAAGTGCTCAAATTGAATTCATTTCGAGAAAACACCCATTCTCCACTTGCCCTGAAAAACCCGCACCAATTTCCCCCTGCGACACTCGGTGCAGTGCTGCACTGCACGATTGCGCCGCGGCGAAGCCAACCGCCGTCCTTGCGTGCGGCTCGGCAAGGGGCAGCTAATTCAATCCGAGAACGCAGCTGAGGAAATTAAAAGTGGGAAGAGTAGCATTAATTAACCCACGTGTATTTTGGGTACGAGGCGTAATTAGCTCGGGTCTAGTTTTGTATGGCTTGTAAATCCAGTCGAACGGAAGGGAAAGGGTAATAAACGCAGTTGGGTTAATTATTAATTAAAATGGCGGGTGGTCTTTGGTGGGGGTTTGGAGGTGAGGTGTGTAGATTTGCGTTTGGGCTTGGTTTTTTTTTTTTTTTTTTTTGAGTGGATTAGGTTTGGTGATTTGAATGGTAGATTTGAATATGCGTGAGGTTTTTTTAAAGATAATTTTAAGGTATTTTTAAATTTATTTTTGGGATTAAATAAATTGAGTATCTTTGAAAAATTGGTTTAAAATTTGAAAAATTGGTCTAAAATTTGATCTAAAATTTGAAAAATTGGTCGAAAATTTTAAAATTGGGGTTTAAAATACCTAGTGTAAAATTTGAAAATATAAAAAAGTTGTTAAATTTAAGGTTTAAAATTGTCAAAAATGTCTAAAATTATCCAAAAATATGAAAAGTTAAGATTTTAAAGTATATTTAAAGTATATTTAAGCATATTTAAAAAAGTACAAATGAAATGATGGGTAAAATTATATAAAATAAACAACATTTAAAAAAAATTACAACTAGTACGTTACAATACAAACAAGTTTAACATCACAAAAGTTTTTTTCTTTCTTGTGGCAGTAAACAACATCTAACAACATTTAGACAATAAATAATAGAAATCAATAACAAGGTTAAATTAAATATCTCAATTCCACTCCACCACTCTTTACACTTGCGAACTTCGATACCCAAGTAATGAACGCTCACTTGCGATTGGTCAACAAAGTCCACTCGCAAGTATTCTGAGTTTGATTACGAGCACTTTTCATTTTGCGGTTTCGATTCCGTGTCACCGGGTTAAATATATTAGTCATGTCGGTAGACCCGGTGATTTATGGGTAATTTATATCGTGCTTTGTTCAAACCAATTTGAAACGTGCACTACAGCGCTTTAAAGAAACGTCAGGTATTAAATGTCGTCTGCAAGATTTACTGCCGCGGTTATGGCGGCCAAATGAGAATTAATTACTCAAATTTTGGTAGCTTTATATTAAAACGCCCGAGAAAATAGAGTCGTTTCCCTCTGAGCTCGAAAAGTCATTTCGCAGCCGTTCGTTTCATCAGTCAACTTAGGCCTATTTTACGTCGCGTTGAACGATTGTCGTAATGTTGCCGCTATAACTATAGCGACTTAGCATCAATCTTATTGCCCGTGGTCATCATGGTCGTGGTCATTGTGAAAGAAAGATGTCTGCGATGATGATTGGATTAGCTTGTAGTATGATACAGAAGTTATCGAAGGGGAAGTTGATCACAAAGAATGGAAAATGCCATAGTTCACGTTAGGATGGAATTTTGGTGAGAAAAGAAAGTAACAAATTAAAAAGAAGATCGTTGTCAAATAAATTTCAGACACGTTAAAATTTGTAAAAACCGATCGCGAAAAGTGAATGTAAAACGATAATGGATTACCGTATGGGAGTTGGCGCGATTTACGACGTCACGAAGTTTGCTGCTCCTTTAGCAAGAATTGCCCGCGATGCTTTCGTTGTTTTTCAGCGACTGATCAAAGGATTTAGTTCCGAAATTCTCTCGAGCATTGTTTTAGTGCATCACAAACTCAGAATTTTCCGAATCATTTTTCTTTTGGCATTCACAATTTACAGTTTTTTTTTAATTAAATTGAACGTGTCAAAAAAAGATTTGGTGATGATTAATTTTTTTTTGTGATGTGTAGATTCACATTTAATAATAATTAAATTCAGTATACCGTACTTGATCTTTAATTGTCCTAAAAAAGATTTTTGTAAATTTTGTAAATTTGCTTGACATTTAGTATTCCATAATACATCTTAATGAATTCAATTGTGCAAAATTAACAATTATTACTACAAATTACAATGTCCAAACCCAAATCAACAAAAGCCAGAAAGTAACTAAATCAATTGCACAGCTTCACTTGATTTTTATGAATCAATAATTGTATTTATGTGATGTTTTATTGGCAGTAAAGAAAATAGATTTTCTTTATTGCCTCTACAACAACAACAAATATAACAATAAAACAAAATCTGCCTTGAAAAATAAGTAAAAACCAAACAACAGTTTGAAAACTTTCATTTTGCCACCAAAAAAAAATAAGAAAAAAAAAATAAAATAAATAAAAGAAAGAAAAAAGTTGAGTTACCTCAGGAGGAAAAAAAGTAAAAAGAAATGCAATAAAAAAGGTCTAAATCAATGGCTCAAAAAACACATCACGAATCATTCTAAGCGTAATAGATATAAAAAAATAAAAGAAGCCCCACTCTACTCTTGTCTCAAAACCTGGGGGCTAGTAATTTTTTCTCGCGCTAAATCCGAAAAGTTAGAGCGCCATTGAAATGCAATGGCCGTCCTTGACAAGTGAGTTTCTTTTGCACGGAGCCTCATTGATTGCCGTAAATCCTCAGCTCGCGTTCTTCCCTCAAACCACAGGCTCCAGATTGGAAGTAAATGTGTGTAATAATACTATGTGCTAGTTGGCCCTCATTCAACTCGCTGCACAATCACCTCCTGGTGAGAGAGATAGGAATTAGAGAATAAAAAGACCAGTTGCCAATTGCACTTCTACTTGGGTGCGTTGCCGCGTCTTCTCTTCGCGCGCTTCGCTCTTATCTAAATTGTTATACTTGTTGTTAAAGGGTTTAATATGATTTTTATTTTGTTTTTTTTTTTAAGGGAAAGAGGGAATGGAATTGCATTTGGATTGATAGGAGGGATGGGAATGTATTTTTTGCTGGTTTTGGTCTTATTTATGCGATGGGATGGTCAGTTGGATTGTTATGAATGTTGTCAATAGATGTCATCACTTTTGGTGTGTACCAAAAAACCGAAAAAAAATATGGAAATTTTTATTGTTTGAAATTTTTAAAAATTATTTTTAAGGCTTCAATTACTTTATTGCCTAAAGTAGTGATAATAATAGTGATAATAAAATAACCGTCATTATAACTACTACTCTGCATTACCTTTAGTCAAAAGTATTAGCGATAACAGTGCTACTGACAGCGCTCTCAATATTGCCAATAATTACTGTGGTCATTTGTGATCTGTCACAAAACATTAGGAATCTTGTGAAACCAAACAACATGATCGAAATGGATAAAACGTATTACTTTAAACTGAAATATCGCAATGATTCAAACGACGAAATTCAGAAATTATTGTAGATTTTGATTGTTCTACTCACTATACAGTATGAATCAATCGAATCGTGTAAAGATTTTTATTTTCTCATTTGCATCATTGAGATATTTTAGTTTAAAGTTACCCATTTTATCTGGTTACCTAGTGATGTTATTGGTTCCACAATATCCTATTAAAACAACAAAGAAAATGACAGCTACTTTCAAATCATTCAATACGAGACACAGCTTGATAAAATGAACAAATTATCTGATAAGTCTGTACCAAAAGAATAAGCAATTAAAAGAATAATGAAATCAAAGAGTACAGAGTGAATATTGAAATTGTCAATTTCTTTTGTAATCACTCTGTATTTTAAATATAACTAATATTTTCTTTGTAAATTAATTTTGTCAGGTGGGTAACAATGCACTCTGTTTTAAGTGGAAGTGTAAATTATTGATGATTTTGGGCATTTTTTCTTATTCCGTATAGGCTCTATATGAATTGCTTCTAAAAAGACATGACATCTCTAAGTATTGCACAATCATACTATACTAGAATGTCAAGTTAGTCTAAGAAAGATATGATCCAAATCTTATTCTTTTCGAAAAAGTCGCTTTCAACTATTCGAAAACTTTTACCGCAAGTACAATTTCAAATTTCTCTTTCATTAAAGATATCAGATCTGAAACAGCCATAAATTAACTTTTATTCGAGCGTTCTTTCGCAACAACTTAAGCACAAGAAAGTCTATTTTGTAGGAGGAGAAGTTGTTAGCCTTTAGACAAAGAAATAATGCTTAATCAATAGCGGAGCGGCGGTGGTGGAAGTGGAAGGAGCGATCCTCCAACTGGATGAAGATCTCACTGGAATATTGGGACTGGCTCCTTTCTCTCCTTTCGCTCTCCCAATGGATCTTCGATAGTAGATAAGCATTAGCTGTTCTTCCAACTCTCTCTTCTCTTCCCCATCTCTCTCCACACAATGGGAAAGTGTGTCTCTAACTAAATACTGTGTGGGAAAAGGTCAGGACCCAACATACTTAACTGGTTCCTTCCAACTTAAGTGTGCCTTTGTTTCTCAAGTTGGTTTGATAAAATGTGAACTTCTGAGTTATCAGCGCGATATCCAAGTTTAGTCGAAAACTTCAAAAACTGACCATTATTTACATTTATCATTAATTTTATTTTTTTCTTCTTTTATTTGTAGGTAAGAAAACATTTATTTATATTGTTTAATCCTTGAAAAGAAGGAGGAGGAGGAGAAATAATGCCAACAGCTACTTTGGCCTGTCACGTGACAATAAATGACACATTTCTATAATGTGTCAGAAAAGTTGTAGTATTAAGAATTTTTGAGGTAAGTGACATTTTAAAATCTTGAATATCAATTTATAAAATTGGCCGGTAGATGGCTCTGTTTCGATAACGGTAGAAAATTGTTTCCGGCAAAATGGCTGTCTTTACTCGATCTAAATGAGCTTAGTGGGTTTTAAGGAATATGTTTAAGTTGAAACCCTATTTGAAAAATTGCATTAAAAAAGGACTTGTTTGACTTTGTAATTCGTCGACTCGCGAGGAATTTTGATTAACTTTTTTTTTTTTTTTTTTTTTCATTTTTTGTTAGGGGGAGTTTGGAGGGGAAGAGGGAGTGGGAGAATGAGGGGTTGGTTGAGAGAATTTCAAATAAGCTCATCTATATTTTGCTGATGGAGGATCAATACACTAGTTTAAAATTAGATTTTTTCCTTCTTTCGCCGTCTTTTCTCTCTGCTTAAAACCCTCGCGCTCACAGCACGCGGTCTGAAATTTCCATGAAATGAAATGAGAAGAAAAATTATTTGAAAAGCTGTGGTTTTGAAGCTGGCTTCCTGTTGCAGTGTTGAGAGGCATCTTTGAAATTTCCATATTCAATTAATTAGTGTGCTTTTTAAGGGATAATCATGCTGCCAGTTGCTCAAGCTGTTTCCAAGCTGCAATTTCCTGTTTGGAATTTTGATCCAATGACTGTTTGAATTAAGATTTGCAAAGCAACAATCCTTTCTGCAAGAGAAATTACACATTTTAATTGCTTTGCTCATTTGCTACATTTGATTGAGTTAGGATTTAAGCCCAGGGTACAAATGAGATGTGCATTGCAAGAGGGATTATTTCTTTACATGTTTTGATGCACTTAAGCATTAATTTGCTTGTAATGAAGTTAAAAGAAAATGTAGAAACATTAAGTTCTTTCAGAACACTTGTGAATGGAAGGTAAAGCATAGACCTTTGGAATAGGATTGCAACATTTATGACTTTTTGAATTTATAGGGCGTAATTAAACCAGGATTCAAGATTTAAGAGAACTAATAAAATGTTAAATTGTGATAATGTAGTTTTTGTAGTGTCCAGTTTATGTAATGAATTTTTCATGTCAGCATTGAAACTTTTTTGCGAGAAATGGTGTGCCATCGACCATTTATAAATTATAGTGATAATGCAAGGACTTTCAACAGTGCAGATAAAGACTTGAAGAAATAATAACACTAAAAGCACTTACTTTGATGTAAATATGTTCTATGTATTCACATCTTAGAAACACTAGTTCACTAAGTAGTTACATATGAAAGAACAGTTTTCGATAACTAAAGATTATTATTTATTTTAGTCGAGAGATGAATATAGTTACAAATCATAAAAGTGAAATTATTTGAATATAAATAAAAGTTTTATGACATGCATAACTATTGAATCTTTACTGATGTAGTATAATATAATTATCAAACTGCCAAGAGCCAAACAGCTATCAAATGCATTCTCAAGACGTGAGAAATTGCTTTGGGCCATTTGTCTCCCTTGTTCTGCCATTAATTTGGGCACCAAGCATAAACTTAGAATCTCATACATCAGATGCAGGTAACTTCTAATGCTTTCAGCGAAAGCCTTTAAATCACGCAGCCCAATTAGGCTATCGATTGTTCTAGCAACAAATTTGTTTACTTCTTTCTTGAAAAGCTGTGTAGAATACACTCAAAGACATTCAACACCAACACAATTTTAACCGTGTCAGGGAAAAGTGAAATTTTGTTAAAACTACTGAAAATATAGATTAAATTTCGAGTACAACCCTTACAGAAATCGAGATTGCAAAATACTAATTCATAACAATCAACTAGCTGGCAGAAAACAGTCAAAAGGTTAGCTGACTACCAGAACTTACAATCAACTAGTAGGAAAATGTAATCTCTGTTCTTTGTATTTAGATGGTTTTTTAGTTATTTTTGACTACATTTAGCAATTAAGTAATGTGCCAAAATATTAATTGTATTTTGATGGTTTTTACTTTTTAGCTATTATTTCATTTGTATTTTTAGTACTTATGACATGTCAATCATAAGCCATTTAGAGAGTGCACTATTTTGATAGAGTGCACAGTCTCCAAGCAGCATGGCTGCATTGTGTGATCTGTTTCTCAGATTAGGCAAGAAAAGGTCCCAGTTCATCAAGCTGGAACTTGAAATTAATATGTGACTTGTTGTAGGGTGGCATAATAACCTAACAGCAAGCAAATGGCACTTTAACTGTTAGTTGTCAAAAATTAATTTAAATCTTATGAATAAGACAAAATTCTTTAAATAGCCACAACCTAAGAAGGTTAAAGTAGTTGTTTACCTTAAATGAATAAAACAATTAAATGTAAGGAGGTCTAAAATAAAAAAAAAGTATATAAAACTCCATTTTAAGAGATCAAGTCAGCCATTTTGTTACATGACATTTTGTTAGTTTTTGGCTATTATCAAGTTGTGTTATCATTTTGCTTGTATGTGCGAGATGTTGATTGCATTGTAGTCGTTTTATACTAGCAGTTCACTGCGAAACCTACTGATTGTCTTTGACCATTTATTTACTGCCAACATTGGTAGTGAAAAATGATATTTTGCAATCAGCAAGTTGTACAATGAGCTACCACTAGAAAACAACTCCAATACAATCAAGATGTCCACAAACAAGCTTGTCACCACCTTGTAACTACCGGTACCTGGTTATTTCTGTAAAGGCACTATTGTCAACAATAGAATCACCATTTTATCAATAAAAATGAAACTTTAATTATCAACAATTAGATACAATCATTAACAATGCATTTCAATCAAACAAACCACTTAAAAAGCATTAACTACATGTAACAATAAAAACAAAATCACAATTTTCAACAATGAAAAAATAAAATCATCAAAACAATGCTGAAAATCATCATTTCATCAACAAAAAACTCAAAACTCACAATTTTCAACAATGAAAAAATAAAATTATAAACAATACATTTCCATCAAAAGAAATCAACAAACCAAAAAATTATCTACAACAATGCTAACACTCATCATTTCATCAATAAAAAACCCAAAACTAAAAAAAGTACAATTTTCAACAATAAAAAAATAAAATCATCAACAATATATTTCCATCAAAACAAATCAACAATCAAACAAACCAAAAAATTATCTACAACAATGCTAAAACCTATCATTTTCATTAACAAAAGACCTAAAACTGACACCGAAAAACGCAAATTTTGCAAATCTCATGTGACATTTAATGGAGATGTGCTCGAGACCGGATCCAACCGGCCGCGTGTCTCGCCGGTAATAGAATCGATGCACGTGACCGTACACGCGTTTCTTTCCCTCATCATTACAGGAAACGACTCTGCGCGTTCAATAGACACGAAGCGCAACTCGCCCACAAGGGGGCGCGCGCGTGTCGAATCTCTTGGCTAACAAGCGTCAGCCGAGCGTTTATACACTGACCCTTGTGAACTTCCCTTCTTCTTTTCATCGTTGGACCGGTTACACGTGGCGAGGGAAGAGTTTATTCAGCGGACAAGTGCTGCTCTGTAATTGGCCGCCATTTTTGTTTGTGATTTGTTAATGAAATGATGATGAAAGGTTCGAGAGTAGTTTCGAGTGACCAGTGTTATTTTTTTTTTTTGAAGTGGAATGGGGAGATGATATTGTTGAATGTTGGAAAATTGGGTTTTTGAAATGAAAAGTGAGGTTTTAATAATGTTGATGGATTGTTGAAATTTGATTTGAACAATTTAAATTTTTTTTTAATTATATTTTTATTGTTAAAAGTTTTAACAATGGAAATGTGATTTTTACTAATGAAAAGTAGATCATGAACAATGAAAATGATTGTTTAACATAAAATATTGTTTAGAAGAAAAGAATTATTATTATTTTATAATAAAAATTAATGTGATTTATTATATTATAACAAACAAAATAATGTTGAAAGAATGTATATTCAACAATGAGAGTATTGTTTTTTATTGGTGAAAACATTAATTCTAACATTTCTAACAATAAAAATCACAAAATTTTAATTGTTAGAATTAAAGTTTTCACAAATAAAAACAATATTTTTATTGTTGGATAAACATTCTTTCATCATTAAGAATTTTTTGTTAAAATTAATCATATTGATTTTTGTTCAAAAATAATAATTCTTTTCTTCTAAACACTATTATTGTTAAATAATCATGATCTAGTTTTCATTGTTTAAATTCTCATTTTCATTGCTAAAAACTACATTTCCATTGTTAAAATAATGCTAAAAATGTTTTCAACAATAAGATGTTTCACTAAACAATACATAATAACCAGCATTTCTATTCTCATAACACTTAACAATAAAAATCAATTTTCAAAAAATGATATAAATATTCAACAATCATCCAAAAACCAAAAAAAAAAAATTAAAACTAAATACAGCGTTGTTTCAAATTATCAAAAATTATAGAAAACTGAAATTCAAAATTGACTACGGCTTTACTGTATATCTCCCAAACACAAATAACAACACAACAAATCAAACACAAATACAACAACATTCAAAAAACAAAACTTTATATAATATAAAGTTTTTTTGTTTTTTTTTGGTTTTTGGATGATTGTTGAATATTTATATCATTTTTTGAAAATTGATTTTTATTGTTAAGTGTTATGAGAATAGAAATGCTGGTTATTATGTATTGTTTAGTGAAACATCTTATTGTTGAAAACATTTTTAGCATTATTTTAACAATGGAAATGTAGTTTTTAGCAATGAAAATGAGAATTTAAACAATGAAAACTAGATCATGATTATTTAACAATAATAGTGTTTAGAAGAAAAGAATTATTATTTTTGAACAAAAATCAATATGATTAATTTTAACAAAAAATTCTTAATGATGAAAGAATGTTTATCCAACAATAAAAATATTGTTTTTATTTGTGAAAACTTTAATTCTAACAATTAAAATTTTGTGATTTTTATTGTTAGAAATGTTAGAATTAATGTTTTCACCAATAAAAAACAATACTCTCATTGTTGAATATACATTCTTTCAACATTATTTTGTTTGTTATAATATAATAAATCACATTAATTTTTATTATAAAATAATAATAATTCTTTTCTTCTAAACAATATTTTATGTTAAACAATCATTTTCATTGTTCATGATCTACTTTTCATTAGTAAAAATCACATTTCCATTGTTAAAACTTTTAACAATAAAAATATAATTAAAAAAAAATTTAAATTGTTCAAATCAAATTTCAACAATCCATCAACATTATTAAAACCTCACTTTTCATTTCAAAAACCCAATTTTCCAACATTCAACAATATCATCTCCCCATTCCACTTCAAAAAAAAAAAATAACACTGGTCACTCGAAACTACTCTCGAACCTTTCATCATCATTTCATTAACAAATCACAAACAAAAATGGCGGCCAATTACAGAGCAGCACTTGTCCGCTGAATAAACTCTTCCCTCGCCACGTGTAACCGGTCCAACGATGAAAAGAAGAAGGGAAGTTCACAAGGGTCAGTGTATAAACGCTCGGCTGACGCTTGTTAGCCAAGAGATTCGACACGCGCGCGCCCCCTTGTGGGCGAGTTGCGCTTCGTGTCTATTGAACGCGCAGAGTCGTTTCCTGTAATGATGAGGGAAAGAAACGCGTGTACGGTCACGTGCATCGATTCTATTACCGGCGAGACACGCGGCCGGTTGGATCCGGTCTCGAGCACATCTCCATTAAATGTCACATGAGATTTGCAAAATTTGCGTTTTTCGGTGTCAGTTTTAGGTCTTTTGTTAATGAAAATGATAGGTTTTAGCATTGTTGTAGATAATTTTTTGGTTTGTTTGATTGTTGATTTGTTTTGATGGAAATATATTGTTGATGATTTTATTTTTTTATTGTTGAAAATTGTACTTTTTTTAGTTTTGGGTTTTTTATTGATGAAATGATGAGTGTTAGCATTGTTGTAGATAATTTTTTGGTTTGTTGATTTCTTTTGATGGAAATGTATTGTTTATAATTTTATTTTTTCATTGTTGAAAATTGTGAGTTTTGAGTTTTTTGTTGATGAAATGATGATTTTCAGCATTGTTTTGATGATTTTATTTTTTCATTGTTGAAAATTGTGATTTTGTTTTTATTGTTACATGTAGTTAATGCTTTTTAAGTGGTTTGTTTGATTGAAATGCATTGTTAATGATTGTATCTAATTGTTGATAATTAAAGTTTCATTTTTATTGATAAAATGGTGATTCTATTGTTGACAATAGTGCCTTTACAGAAATAACCAGGTACCGGTAGTTACAAGGTGGTGACAAGCTTGTTTGTGGACATCTTGATTGTATTGGAGTTGTTTTCTAGTGGTAGCTCATTGTACAACTTGCTGATTGCAAAATATCATTTTTCACTACCAATGTTGGCAGTAAATAAATGGTCAAAGACAATCAGTAGGTTTCGCAGTGAACTGCTAGTATAAAACGACTACAATGCAATCAACATCTCGCACATACAAGCAAAATGATAACACAACTTGATAATAGCCAAAAACTAACAAAATGTCATGTAACAAAATGGCTGACTTGATCTCTTAAAATGGAGTTTTATATACTTTTTTTTTATTTTAGACCTCCTTACATTTAATTGTTTTATTCATTTAAGGTAAACAACTACTTTAACCTTCTTAGGTTGTGGCTATTTAAAGAATTTTGTCTTATTCATAAGATTTAAATTAATTTTTGACAACTAACAGTTAAAGTGCCATTTGCTTGCTGTTAGGTTATTATGCCACCCTACAACAAGTCACATATTAATTTCAAGTTCCAGCTTGATGAACTGGGACCTTTTCTTGCCTAATCTGAGAAACAGATCACACAATGCAGCCATGCTGCTTGGAGACTGTGCACTCTATCAAAATAGTGCACTCTCTAAATGGCTTATGATTGACATGTCATAAGTACTAAAAATACAAATGAAATAATAGCTAAAAAGTAAAAACCATCAAAATACAATTAATATTTTGGCACATTACTTAATTGCTAAATGTAGTCAAAAATAACTAAAAAACCATCTAAATACAAAGAACAGAGATTACATTTTCCTACTAGTTGATTGTAAGTTCTGGTAGTCAGCTAACCTTTTGACTGTTTTCTGCCAGCTAGTTGATTGTTATGAATTAGTATTTTGCAATCTCGATTTCTGTAAGGGTTGTACTCGAAATTTAATCTATATTTTCAGTAGTTTTAACAAAATTTCACTTTTCCCTGACACGGTTAAAATTGTGTTGGTGTTGAATGTCTTTGAGTGTATTCTACACAGCTTTTCAAGAAAGAAGTAAACAAATTTGTTGCTAGAACAATCGATAGCCTAATTGGGCTGCGTGATTTAAAGGCTTTCGCTGAAAGCATTAGAAGTTACCTGCATCTGATGTATGAGATTCTAAGTTTATGCTTGGTGCCCAAATTAATGGCAGAACAAGGGAGACAAATGGCCCAAAGCAATTTCTCACGTCTTGAGAATGCATTTGATAGCTGTTTGGCTCTTGGCAGTTTGATAATTATATTATACTACATCAGTAAAGATTCAATAGTTATGCATGTCATAAAACTTTTATTTATATTCAAATAATTTCACTTTTATGATTTGTAACTATATTCATCTCTCGACTAAAATAAATAATAATCTTTAGTTATCGAAAACTGTTCTTTCATATGTAACTACTTAGTGAACTAGTGTTTCTAAGATGTGAATACATAGAACATATTTACATCAAAGTAAGTGCTTTTAGTGTTATTATTTCTTCAAGTCTTTATCTGCACTGTTGAAAGTCCTTGCATTATCACTATAATTTATAAATGGTCGATGGCACACCATTTCTCGCAAAAAAGTTTCAATGCTGACATGAAAAATTCATTACATAAACTGGACACTACAAAAACTACATTATCACAATTTAACATTTTATTAGTTCTCTTAAATCTTGAATCCTGGTTTAATTACGCCCTATAAATTCAAAAAGTCATAAATGTTGCAATCCTATTCCAAAGGTCTATGCTTTACCTTCCATTCACAAGTGTTCTGAAAGAACTTAATGTTTCTACATTTTCTTTTAACTTCATTACAAGCAAATTAATGCTTAAGTGCATCAAAACATGTAAAGAAATAATCCCTCTTGCAATGCACATCTCATTTGTACCCTGGGCTTAAATCCTAACTCAATCAAATGTAGCAAATGAGCAAAGCAATTAAAATGTGTAATTTCTCTTGCAGAAAGGATTGTTGCTTTGCAAATCTTAATTCAAACAGTCATTGGATCAAAATTCCAAACAGGAAATTGCAGCTTGGAAACAGCTTGAGCAACTGGCAGCATGATTATCCCTTAAAAAGCACACTAATTAATTGAATATGGAAATTTCAAAGATGCCTCTCAACACTGCAACAGGAAGCCAGCTTCAAAACCACAGCTTTTCAAATAATTTTTCTTCTCATTTCATTTCATGGAAATTTCAGACCGCGTGCTGTGAGCGCGAGGGTTTTAAGCAGAGAGAAAAGACGGCGAAAGAAGGAAAAAATCTAATTTTAAACTAGTGTATTGATCCTCCATCAGCAAAATATAGATGAGCTTATTTGAAATTCTCTCAACCAACCCCTCATTCTCCCACTCCCTCTTCCCCTCCAAACTCCCCCTAACAAAAAATGAAAAAAAAAAAAAAAAAAAAAGTTAATCAAAATTCCTCGCGAGTCGACGAATTACAAAGTCAAACAAGTCCTTTTTTAATGCAATTTTTCAAATAGGGTTTCAACTTAAACATATTCCTTAAAACCCACTAAGCTCATTTAGATCGAGTAAAGACAGCCATTTTGCCGGAAACAATTTTCTACCGTTATCGAAACAGAGCCATCTACCGGCCAATTTTATAAATTGATATTCAAGATTTTAAAATGTCACTTACCTCAAAAATTCTTAATACTACAACTTTTCTGACACATTATAGAAATGTGTCATTTATTGTCACGTGACAGGCCAAAGTAGCTGTTGGCATTATTTCTCCTCCTCCTCCTTCTTTTCAAGGATTAAACAATATAAATAAATGTTTTCTTACCTACAAATAAAAGAAGAAAAAAATAAAATTAATGATAAATGTAAATAATGGTCAGTTTTTGAAGTTTTCGACTAAACTTGGATATCGCGCTGATAACTCAGAAGTTCACATTTTATCAAACCAACTTGAGAAACAAAGGCACACTTAAGTTGGAAGGAACCAGTTAAGTATGTTGGGTCCTGACCTTTTCCCACACAGTATTTAGTTAGAGACACACTTTCCCATTGTGTGGAGAGAGATGGGGAAGAGAAGAGAGAGTTGGAAGAACAGCTAATGCTTATCTACTATCGAAGATCCATTGGGAGAGCGAAAGGAGAGAAAGGAGCCAGTCCCAATATTCCAGTGAGATCTTCATCCAGTTGGAGGATCGCTCCTTCCACTTCCACCACCGCCGCTCCGCTATTGATTAAGCATTATTTCTTTGTCTAAAGGCTAACAACTTCTCCTCCTACAAAATAGACTTTCTTGTGCTTAAGTTGTTGCGAAAGAACGCTCGAATAAAAGTTAATTTATGGCTGTTTCAGATCTGATATCTTTAATGAAAGAGAAATTTGAAATTGTACTTGCGGTAAAAGTTTTCGAATAGTTGAAAGCGACTTTTTCGAAAAGAATAAGATTTGGATCATATCTTTCTTAGACTAACTTGACATTCTAGTATAGTATGATTGTGCAATACTTAGAGATGTCATGTCTTTTTAGAAGCAATTCATATAGAGCCTATACGGAATAAGAAAAAATGCCCAAAATCATCAATAATTTACACTTCCACTTAAAACAGAGTGCATTGTTACCCACCTGACAAAATTAATTTACAAAGAAAATATTAGTTATATTTAAAATACAGAGTGATTACAAAAGAAATTGACAATTTCAATATTCACTCTGTACTCTTTGATTTCATTATTCTTTTAATTGCTTATTCTTTTGGTACAGACTTATCAGATAATTTGTTCATTTTATCAAGCTGTGTCTCGTATTGAATGATTTGAAAGTAGCTGTCATTTTCTTTGTTGTTTTAATAGGATATTGTGGAACCAATAACATCACTAGGTAACCAGATAAAATGGGTAACTTTAAACTAAAATATCTCAATGATGCAAATGAGAAAATAAAAATCTTTACACGATTCGATTGATTCATACTGTATAGTGAGTAGAACAATCAAAATCTACAATAATTTCTGAATTTCGTCGTTTGAATCATTGCGATATTTCAGTTTAAAGTAATACGTTTTATCCATTTCGATCATGTTGTTTGGTTTCACAAGATTCCTAATGTTTTGTGACAGATCACAAATGACCACAGTAATTATTGGCAATATTGAGAGCGCTGTCAGTAGCACTGTTATCGCTAATACTTTTGACTAAAGGTAATGCAGAGTAGTAGTTATAATGACGGTTATTTTATTATCACTATTATTATCACTACTTTAGGCAATAAAGTAATTGAAGCCTTAAAAATAATTTTTAAAAATTTCAAACAATAAAAATTTCCATATTTTTTTTCGGTTTTTTGGTACACACCAAAAGTGATGACATCTATTGACAACATTCATAACAATCCAACTGACCATCCCATCGCATAAATAAGACCAAAACCAGCAAAAAATACATTCCCATCCCTCCTATCAATCCAAATGCAATTCCATTCCCTCTTTCCCTTAAAAAAAAAAACAAAATAAAAATCATATTAAACCCTTTAACAACAAGTATAACAATTTAGATAAGAGCGAAGCGCGCGAAGAGAAGACGCGGCAACGCACCCAAGTAGAAGTGCAATTGGCAACTGGTCTTTTTATTCTCTAATTCCTATCTCTCTCACCAGGAGGTGATTGTGCAGCGAGTTGAATGAGGGCCAACTAGCACATAGTATTATTACACACATTTACTTCCAATCTGGAGCCTGTGGTTTGAGGGAAGAACGCGAGCTGAGGATTTACGGCAATCAATGAGGCTCCGTGCAAAAGAAACTCACTTGTCAAGGACGGCCATTGCATTTCAATGGCGCTCTAACTTTTCGGATTTAGCGCGAGAAAAAATTACTAGCCCCCAGGTTTTGAGACAAGAGTAGAGTGGGGCTTCTTTTATTTTTTTATATCTATTACGCTTAGAATGATTCGTGATGTGTTTTTTGAGCCATTGATTTAGACCTTTTTTATTGCATTTCTTTTTACTTTTTTTCCTCCTGAGGTAACTCAACTTTTTTCTTTCTTTTATTTATTTTATTTTTTTTTTCTTATTTTTTTTTGGTGGCAAAATGAAAGTTTTCAAACTGTTGTTTGGTTTTTACTTATTTTTCAAGGCAGATTTTGTTTTATTGTTATATTTGTTGTTGTTGTAGAGGCAATAAAGAAAATCTATTTTCTTTACTGCCAATAAAACATCACATAAATACAATTATTGATTCATAAAAATCAAGTGAAGCTGTGCAATTGATTTAGTTACTTTCTGGCTTTTGTTGATTTGGGTTTGGACATTGTAATTTGTAGTAATAATTGTTAATTTTGCACAATTGAATTCATTAAGATGTATTATGGAATACTAAATGTCAAGCAAATTTACAAAATTTACAAAAATCTTTTTTAGGACAATTAAAGATCAAGTACGGTATACTGAATTTAATTATTATTAAATGTGAATCTACACATCACAAAAAAAAATTAATCATCACCAAATCTTTTTTTGACACGTTCAATTTAATTAAAAAAAAACTGTAAATTGTGAATGCCAAAAGAAAAATGATTCGGAAAATTCTGAGTTTGTGATGCACTAAAACAATGCTCGAGAGAATTTCGGAACTAAATCCTTTGATCAGTCGCTGAAAAACAACGAAAGCATCGCGGGCAATTCTTGCTAAAGGAGCAGCAAACTTCGTGACGTCGTAAATCGCGCCAACTCCCATACGGTAATCCATTATCGTTTTACATTCACTTTTCGCGATCGGTTTTTACAAATTTTAACGTGTCTGAAATTTATTTGACAACGATCTTCTTTTTAATTTGTTACTTTCTTTTCTCACCAAAATTCCATCCTAACGTGAACTATGGCATTTTCCATTCTTTGTGATCAACTTCCCCTTCGATAACTTCTGTATCATACTACAAGCTAATCCAATCATCATCGCAGACATCTTTCTTTCACAATGACCACGACCATGATGACCACGGGCAATAAGATTGATGCTAAGTCGCTATAGTTATAGCGGCAACATTACGACAATCGTTCAACGCGACGTAAAATAGGCCTAAGTTGACTGATGAAACGAACGGCTGCGAAATGACTTTTCGAGCTCAGAGGGAAACGACTCTATTTTCTCGGGCGTTTTAATATAAAGCTACCAAAATTTGAGTAATTAATTCTCATTTGGCCGCCATAACCGCGGCAGTAAATCTTGCAGACGACATTTAATACCTGACGTTTCTTTAAAGCGCTGTAGTGCACGTTTCAAATTGGTTTGAACAAAGCACGATATAAATTACCCATAAATCACCGGGTCTACCGACATGACTAATATATTTAACCCGGTGACACGGAATCGAAACCGCAAAATGAAAAGTGCTCGTAATCAAACTCAGAATACTTGCGAGTGGACTTTGTTGACCAATCGCAAGTGAGCGTTCATTACTTGGGTATCGAAGTTCGCAAGTGTAAAGAGTGGTGGAGTGGAATTGAGATATTTAATTTAACCTTGTTATTGATTTCTATTATTTATTGTCTAAATGTTGTTAGATGTTGTTTACTGCCACAAGAAAGAAAAAAACTTTTGTGATGTTAAACTTGTTTGTATTGTAACGTACTAGTTGTAATTTTTTTTAAATGTTGTTTATTTTATATAATTTTACCCATCATTTCATTTGTACTTTTTTAAATATGCTTAAATATACTTTAAATATACTTTAAAATCTTAACTTTTCATATTTTTGGATAATTTTAGACATTTTTGACAATTTTAAACCTTAAATTTAACAACTTTTTTATATTTTCAAATTTTACACTAGGTATTTTAAACCCCAATTTTAAAATTTTCGACCAATTTTTCAAATTTTAGATCAAATTTTAGACCAATTTTTCAAATTTTAAACCAATTTTTCAAAGATACTCAATTTATTTAATCCCAAAAATAAATTTAAAAATACCTTAAAATTATCTTTAAAAAAACCTCACGCATATTCAAATCTACCATTCAAATCACCAAACCTAATCCACTCAAAAAAAAAAAAAAAAAAAACCAAGCCCAAACGCAAATCTACACACCTCACCTCCAAACCCCCACCAAAGACCACCCGCCATTTTAATTAATAATTAACCCAACTGCGTTTATTACCCTTTCCCTTCCGTTCGACTGGATTTACAAGCCATACAAAACTAGACCCGAGCTAATTACGCCTCGTACCCAAAATACACGTGGGTTAATTAATGCTACTCTTCCCACTTTTAATTTCCTCAGCTGCGTTCTCGGATTGAATTAGCTGCCCCTTGCCGAGCCGCACGCAAGGACGGCGGTTGGCTTCGCCGCGGCGCAATCGTGCAGTGCAGCACTGCACCGAGTGTCGCAGGGGGAAATTGGTGCGGGTTTTTCAGGGCAAGTGGAGAATGGGTGTTTTCTCGAAATGAATTCAATTTGAGCACTTTGTTTTTGCTCCCCCTCGCACATATTGCGACTCGCTCGCTTTGATTCGTGCCTTTTTGGTTTCGCTCGCGTTGCTCACACAAATAAAGGTAAGGGAAAGCGTAAACAACTTGATTGAATCGATTGTCATCGATGCTTTTACTTTATTTTGTTTTGCCTTTCGGTGGTTTGTGGCTTTGCCTGATACGGGTGTTAGGTTTTTTTGTTTTTTTTAGAGAGAGAATTTTGTAGAATTGTAATTTTATTTTTGTGTAACGTTACACATTTATATCCCAGGAAACAAACTGTGTAATTCTTTTTAATTCCATAAAAATAATTTAATTTTACACACAACTTGTAAGAGACTGTTGAAAACATGAAAAACTCAAAAACAACAGTTTTGTTTACAAAGTTGTTAGAAAATTTATAAAGCGTTATCGCTATCGCTAAAATCTGTTGAAAACGTAGTGAATTACTTTCGCTAATGCTATTTTACACATTTGTCAAATTTTTTCACTATCGCTACTGTTTCGCAACGGTTGTATTATTTAAAATAGTGATACTGATAGCGGCAGAGTTGATGTCTATTACAGAATACCTAATGAAAAGTTGGTTCTTGAACAAGAATTACAGATACGTAAACTGTACAAAAATTTTAAATCAATGAAACAATCCTCCAGAACACTGTTGAAATTTTCCACAAGCGGCTTGTCTCGGAAAGTTGAAAAAAGTGAAATTCCACCTAAACCCCCATCGCAGTAAAAGCCGCACACTACAGTAGACTAGTATAGCGTTTGTTGCGGCCTAATCTGAACGAGTGTATCACGTGACTAATTTGGCTCATGCCTGGCACGAGGGGGTGGCAGAGCGTTATCACGCTCGTAAAGCCGCGTTCGCGCCAGGTTCAGTCTACACCGGCGGTACTTAGGAAGTGACCGCAAGCAGACAAACGTTGGTGGTTTAATCAAAGGCGCAGAAATGTGCATCGGACAAAACCGCCGCGCATTTGCTCCGCCATTACTACTTTGCGACTGATATGGCAGCGCCCATAAAACCCCAAACACACAACAACACCCAATGCAGCGCCCAGATAAAACTTGTTTACTCTTGTTTCGCACCTCACCAAGCGCCCTCTGGCGTTCAATCGGCCAAATAAACGCGGGTTTTGAATTTTTTAACATTTTTTTTCTTCTTGTTGGAGTTAAGTGTTGCATTAAAAACGCATTTTTGTCTGCAAAAAGTTCGCTTACAACATGTGGGATTTTTTTTTGCCTACTCTTGTGGTTTAGCAGCCAAAAGTAAAAAGTAAAATAAAAAAATTTTTGTGTCAGCATAAAGTGGTGGGAATATTTTTTATATTTTTTTGGTATGTGTTATAAAATGCTGGTTCAAAGTGGAAAAGAAGGAATTACTTTGTGTCAAAGGTGATGGCACTGATGAAAAGGAATTTGGTTGATTGTTGACAGTTGTTTGAAAGGTTTAGCAATGATTTTTATGTTTAATAATTATTTTTATGTTTAATAATTATTTTTATGTTTAATAATTATTTTTAGAATGAAAAATAACTAATTTATTGTTAGGAAACAAGTGCCTATGGTGCAATAATCATTGTTTAATAGGGATGAAACACTGTTACAAAATATTATTGTTGAAACACTAAAAACCACTGTTTAAAGAGTGATAACCATTGTTGTTTTCATTGTTTAGTCATTCTTTATTGTATTATTGTGTATCATTGTTTAAACACAAAAAATTGTTAAAAGGCTTCAGTTACTGTTAACTAACAATAGTCATTGTTAAATAAAATACCGAAAAACATTGTTAAAGACTACAACAATACTTAAAAAAAAATTTTATATAACTAAAAACCATTGTTATAAACCAAACAAATAATTAAAATATTAAAAATTATTACTGAAACACAAAAACCAATTACTACCATTTCTCCCCACAACAACATCAACAATATCTTTCTTCACAACACCATCAATAACTTAACAAACAATCTTCCCTCTATCACCAACATCCCTAAAAATTTCATTCCCTAATCACTTTTTTCCAACTATTCAACTCTACTTCCAAAACATACTGACAGACCGTTCATAACACAACACTAAAAACAGACCAAAACTCTTCAAAAGTCATCAAATATCTATTAGCTTTTACAAACCCAGGTATTATTAAGAAATGCGTCTTTACCAGAGAACTCAGATATAAATAGTGAAACTTATTGGGAACCAGCTACATCTTTCCCAACTGCTGAATAATTTATTCTCGTCGTGGTCTTGTCCAGCATTTCGGTCCAACATAAACTGATCATGAACCTATGCATATTGCATCAGTGTCTTGTATAGCAGAAGCAGCCATTCTTGCATCCCACAGGAAACTTGTCTACCCCGTTTTTATTATTTAACATGCAAATGTAAACTAAAGCCCTTTTTTCCTCTTTTCATACACGTTTCGCCACTCTGCACAAAAACAACGAGTCTTCTTTTATGTAGATTGTGCCACCAGACATTTTCTCAGCTTTTTTTTTTTACTTACTTCCGGTTTGGTTAAATCGGAAGTAACAACATCAGAGTAACTTTGAATTTTTTGGAGGGCAACAAGGTGAGTTCAACTTTAGGTTTTAGAAGGTTTGGGGAGACAATTCAACCAGAAGTGCCCTTTTTGACCATTTCAAATGGCTATCTCGTGCTGTAGTCAATTCATTGTTTCATTGTTGGTTTCTAGAATGTTGTTAAAGCAAGTTTTAGTATTTTAGAACATATTTGTTGTAAATATGTCTAAACTCATCACAGCTACAATAATTTTCTTAGAAGTGTCAACGTCTTCCGTCTGATTGTGGTATCAGGCATTTTTCAAAAACTATTGAATGCAGGAAGTTCAAAACTCTTGGAGAGCAACTATATGACCCTTACTGGCCACATGATAAGTATTGGATTATAATTTAACCGGAAGTGCCCTTTAAGACCACCACAATTGGCCATCTTGTGTGATGTGCAAGTCTTTCCATTGGCAGTGATTATGAAGCCAAACATTTTCCAGAGACTTTTAAAGCTATTTCTGGTTAGACCACAACCTTGAAAAATCTCGTGCCCACCATTGTTAGTACACTGCAAATCGGCGTGCTTTTGGTGAAACCAATAGGACCTATTGGTTATCTTTTCTCTTCTATCCTCACTTCTTCATTTTCTGTTTCTACTTTCGATAGGATTTGGGGTTCTTGTTCTTTATTCCATTTCGATTGACCTTTCCTGGTTTTTCTTTGATTTTCGTTTTGTTGGTGGTCCCTAAATCCCATTAGAGCATAATGTTGTCTTGTGTGTTTTTGACATGTTTTGCAATTATGTGTTATGAAATGTGTAATTTTTAGGACTGTAATTCTGTAAAGATTTTTGTCACAATTTTGTAAATTAATTTGTGAACTTTATTAATGTCTTGCACAAGTCACAAATGACCACAGTTTCTGCTAATAACTTTAAGCATAATCCACTGACTCTTTCCACTTTATCTGATTTCTTTACTTAGATTTTTATTTTATTGATAATCTCTAAATCCACTTCTACATCAAAATTATTTTTAGCCAAATTTCTAACGACTTTCTTTATTCGCACCAACATCTTCCGTCTTTCAGAAAAAGACACCGAAAACCCTAATTGTGTGATCAGTGTTCAAAACTGATGAACTGTTGAAAATATGAACTGGACGCCACTTTGTATTAACAACACTGGGGATTTATTCTCTGCTTAATTACATAAAGAACAAAAGTCGCCCCCTATAGGGCGATCACTAACAACACACTAATCAACTCTTAGTCAAATCCCCCACTCCTCCCACCAACACAAAACATTCAGCAACATCTAAACCACCCAAACCCCCAAACTGAAAAACAAAACCCATAAAAACAAAACCTCTTCTAAATCCAGAGAAACTTATCCCCATCGGCAGCCTCCATGAATCCTTTATATTGTTTCCTCAATATAAAAACCCTGTATTGTGCTTTTTTCCAACATGACTTTTCCATTATCAATTACAATAACTAAACCTCAAACCCCTACTCACCCTACCACCCCCCTACACCAAAACACCCTTGCTTCCCTGCACCACTTAGTAGCTCTTCATCATGCAAAACTCCCATTCAAAATTCAACATAAAACCACAATAACAACCAATAAAAATTATAAAGTTAAATATATAGTGGAAAGGGGAAGTGAAACTCATCATCCAAGTTTATGATATTGACACCAGAGGACTATAAAGTTGCACATGATAAGCTTTTAACTTTTCTAGTGGGTTCTTGAACCCCCTGGTGTCAAAGGGTAAGTTTAATGTGCATCATCCGGGGCCTGTTTGAAGCCTTCAACTTGATCTCGCAGTTTTGCATAGGTAATCCTGGCCAAAGTGCTCGGCGTTCCCCTGGTGGCGTTAAAAACAAAGTGCAACGTTGTTTTTTTTGCTTCTCTTTCTCTTTTTATCTTCACAATTATCCGGTTTAACATTACGCCCGCCATTACTGTCCGCTTAGAGTGTAAGTGAGCTTTATTCGAGCGAGATTATGAAATGCCACCTTCAAGCCTCCGTATTTATTTAGTATGGAGAAAATTAAAGTGAGGTTTAATTGAGGAAAAAATGCAACAAAATGGCCGGGTTTAAAAGTTTTTATTAGTTTAAGTGGTGTACTTGTGTTGGTAATGCGAGCAAATGACACTAGGGGTCGTTAAAAGTGATAAATTTAATTTTTTAAATTTTTTGGGTGGGGGAAAAAAGTGGAAGTGACCATTAAGTGACCTAAAGTTAGTTTTTTAATTTAAATTTTTTTGAACACTGATCAACTTTATGATATTTATGTAAGAATTGTGTTTTAAATTTATCATTTGTTAATTTTTTTAAATGACCAGTGGTCAGTTTAGATGCCCACATATTCACTTTTGTTTGTTTAAAAATGAGTAAAAGGTTCTTTAAGTTAAATATTATCATAAAATTAAATATGTAATCAATTTTTATATTTTATTTAAACTAGATGGGAGTCAGTCAAAATGACCACTAGATAGTTTTTAATATATTTGAATTTTTGTTTGGATATTATTAGATAAATATAATATTTCGTATAATATTTATTTTTAGTTTTAAACCCTGAAGGGTATTGAAAAGTGACCACAGCCATATTCAGTAAACAACTGGTCACTTTTAAAAATTAAATTTCAATACGGAAATCCAATATCTGAATTTGACATCCAACATTTCAAATTATATTAGTGATAAACCGACCAATGACCAATAGCAGGGAAAACTGACCACGAGTCAATTTATTAAAATTTAAATTTTTTACATAAATACAAAAACTTTAAAAAAAATTATTGCTATTTGCATATTGACCAATAGTCAATATCAAGGAAAACTTAGCACTGGTCACTTTTTACAATTTTATTGTTTTTCCGTAAATTTGAAAGCTTAAAAAAATTATTGTTGTTTATTTGCATAAATTGAGTGACCAAATGGACTTTGTGATTATCGGGTGTATGATACGCGAGACTAATGGAGCTCAATTTTCAACATGAAATCATCTTTGGACATGTAAATTGCCATCATGCGTCTATTATTGAGTGAATGTTCAGGTGATGCAATTCGAGCGTCTGCAGAATCGACGCTGCTGAGATTACTTCACCTCGTGATGCATCGAAAAGGTAAACGAGACATGAATCGTTTGCAACTCGCAGCTAAATAAATGACAAATCAAATCACATTTCGCAAATGTGCGCCTAAATAAATTGCATTTCCTTATAAAAACATGTACGATAAATACTTTTAGAAAAAAAATAAAATCAATTTTATATTTTTTATTTTTTATATTTTTTTTTTAATTAAAAGAAAATCGAAAAAATTTAAAAAAAATAGAAGAAGAAATAGATTTTTAAATTCTTTTTATATGGAAAAAAATTTATTCAATTTTTAGAATAAAATTCAAAAAATGTAAAAATGTTTGAAAAAAATTTATATTTTTGTTAGAAAATAATTTTTTAAAAAATCGAACAATTCCATATTTTAAATCGATTTTCAAACAAAAAAATCCACGAATATAAAAACAAACAAAAACCCTTAAAACTCAAAAATCAAACATCGATATCTCCACATGACTTTACTAACACTTTCACCGATCAAGACACTTGACCCATCAATCACCAGCCAATTATTTATCAAAACTTATGTCATATTTTAATTATGCAAATAAGCGCATAATTATCACCCTTCGATCCCTTTCGAGGGAGTTGGGATCAATTTGCATTAAGCATCTGTTCGGATAAAAGCATCTTCCTGTATCGAAAGGTGATATTTAAAGAGAGAGTAACTTCTCGTGACCGTTAATACACTGCAAGTGGACACGCTTGTGGTGTCAACAATGTAACCAACAATTATATTTTCCTTCTTTCACACTTCTTCATTTTCTGTTTCTGTCTTTGATGGAATTTAAGGTACCGTTATTCATTTTAGTTTCTCTTGACTTATCTTTTCTTGACTTTTTGGCTCTTCTTTTGTCTCTGGATCCCATTGCACTAATTTGAGGTTTTTGATTTAAATGTTTCAATTTAAAAAAATATAGTACAGTACCGTACGTATTAAATGTTTTAAAAGTTGAAACAAAAATTTCAACTTTAAACGTTAAAATAAATTTATAATTATCTTTAATTATTTGAATATAAAGTGTCCAAATTGACCAGTTTGTACTTCTCTTGAATTATGATTATTGTGTTGATTTGCGTATGTTTTAAAATTTTGTTTTGTGATAGGTCGCGTCTGGCCAAAGTAGCCGCGGGTTCCAGTTTTCGTTATGACAACAATGTCAATAATATAAAAGTAGCATTTCTCAATTGCTCAGGCCACAACGGTTAGCCCGAGTCATTTGGATTGCAAGTGGTTTTATTGATCCAATGACGTGGGATTCAGAACCTGCCCACACTGGGATCACTGGGGAAATAACTGGCAACCATTCGCCGACACTCATTCTTGTTATTCCGTTGCCATGGTGAGTGCCTTACTACATCATCTGTCTAACAAGACCTGTCTTTTCAGTAGAGAATGATATGTGGTCTTGTTTATGGTGATGGGTGATGTGGAGAAATGTCTGTGGCATGTTTCGGTAAGTGTACTGACACCTGGTGTTGAAATTTAGTAAAAAGAATGTATGTTTTCATTTGTTTTTGTTGTTTATTTGGATTAGCGTTAGAGATAAGCTATTTTTAATGGTAGAAATAGATTCTAGAGATTATTTTACATATAAAAATGTAATTTTGCTTATTTTCATGTTTGGGTGAAGCATTTTGCCCCCTGGTAGCATAATTTTACATCATAAAGTAATTTTTTTTAGTTTATGCTGCATAACTAAGTAATTATTAGAGATATGTAATTGTCAAAAAGAAAATGCATTTTGGGAAATGGTGAAAACTCTGACGTCAAGAAGTCGTGAGCATGCGCAATACG
>JAQFZP010000519.1:0-33327 GCA_034695745.1 Geophilus truncorum
GGCCTTTGAATTTTGTATTTCTTAAGAGGCCGTTAAGGGGTTTAAAAGTAGCTGAAAATTGAGATAAAATATCAATGTAGTGTTACGTGTGTTTTTAGCAGTTTTTTTAGATCGAGAAAATGCGAATTTTGGTGAGGTTTGATCTTGAAGTTGATGTTTTTGTCACCAGATGGCAAGTAAAAGCGAGTGTTGCTATGGAAACAATTTTTGTTTAGCTTTTCAGCGTTTGGTGGTGAGTAAATACATTTAGAAGATGGAATCGGACGAAAACCAAGAAGAACAAGCAGCAAAGAAATACTTAGGTGAGATTTTGTTTGTCTACTGTCATTTTAAGTAATCAAAGTAATTTGTTTGTTTGGCTTAAACATGTTTATACTGTTAACTTATTTAATAAAAATATTTCATATTTACAATTTAATTAGTAAATATTAAACAAAATAAGCTACTTATTAAAACTATTAATTGCAAACAAATTCTTTAATGTGAGAAAAATGCACTTAAAACTCAGTTTACATAGTGTAACAACATTAAACTGCACTAAAGCAGCAGTTAGGGTAAGTTAAACAAGAAAATTATGCACAAAGTGCTCAAACTAGGTTCCATTGTGAATACAAAGGAAAAAACGCATCTAGTGGGAATTAAAGGAAAAAAGAGAGGAAAAAAAAGAGCTAAGGGTTCTGTATACAAATCACTAGTTTATTTCCCCAAGGAAACCAAAGAAAATGTTCATTTGATGGAAGAGAAGAACACTGCACAAAACAAGGCTATGGTCTTGAAAAACAAAAAAGCCTATCAGCAAACCAGAAAAAAATTGTAATCTTGTACGGTATAGATTAAGAAGGCTGAGTTTAATCAGAATATATTCGCCGGTTTTGTTGTCCCTAGACAGCTTGTCTAGTTGTGTTGAATTTTAAATTCACACTTTGAGTTGCGTTGGTTTATGAAATGGATTTGTACTTCTCAGTTGTTTCGCATTTTAATTTAGGCGTCAAGCTGTCATGTACACAGCTCAAGTTAATCGATTACCGGTATAAGAAAACATTTAACACACCTTCCTTTATTTAATACTCGGGTTCTATTAAGGAGACAATGTAATGCTCTTTAAATTCAATTTTAAGGTCTTTTGCACTGTGGGTCAAAAGTAATGAAAAACACGCACAGCAATATTTATAAGAGGGCTTCTCTGATTTACACTTTTACACTTATGATACGGTACTAAAAGTCCGTCTCACTAAAAATACTATCAAGGTTTCAGAAAGGTCGAGGGAAAATGCCACCTCACGATTGGTCAAAAGCCTAATTCTTGTATTCATTTTCTAAAAGAAGAAATTTAGGCAAGTTTAAAATCTTGCCTAAATTGTTCGTTTATTGGCCACGGAACGCGCAACTTATGGCGACAGCGACACTGCCTTTTACTTTTTACCGTATTACCCGATTACACTAAAAATTACTTTGTCATAGCTATTTTTATGGCATAAATGTCATAACATGTAAAAAGCCTTAAAACCTGCTTGTTTTACAAGACTGCAAACCTCTTGCAGTTAGACCGAGAAATAACATGAAGGCAAAATGTTGTTTACAAATGCGGTTTGCACTGAGACAAGATTTTAAACAATCTATAGAGATAGTTTACCGTACTAGTTTAGCCCATGTAAACGGCCGACAGACGACTTTTTTTTCGTCTAAATCGACCTAATAAACAATCGTTTACTCGATCGTTTTAGAAAACTGAATTTTGTTGAAAGTTGATAAAAATAATTTAAGAAAACCATATAATTAAAGTAAGATTATTGATATTTTGCATGTGTTATGGTGTACTATATGTGCAACTTTTAAACTTTGTTTTGTTGCAAACGACATGAGGAATGAAACAATTAGCCTAATGTAAACAGCGACCACCACGACAGAAAATAAATCATGGATACTGCAAGCATGGTTAATTTTCGTTGTTTCGTCAAGTTATAAATTGTTTTACAAGAGTCTAATTGTTCATTTTGTAACTCAGTTATAAGAACAAAATCAAAGTTTCCTATTTGTTCATCAGAGCAAATAAAACGTTCAAGACTGAAGAATTGCTGTTTTCAAATCTAGTGTTACAGACTAATAAACTTGCAAAGTAAACATAACCACCATTTGCTGCTAGTCTTTAATAACAAAACTGACATCAAACAAAACCAACCAGTGTTTCTTTAAAACTGGTTAAAGATCTCACTACATCCTCACTAAACCCAAAAACAATCCCGTTTCCCACAATACTCTACTCGTACACCTGTTGCAGAGTAAACAAAACTCTCAAGGGATCTGCTAAAACTCTTATTGACAGTGGTTAATTAGCTTAAATCTCTCTCTCTCTTGTGAGAAAAGACCAAACAATCAGATCAAACATACAAGAAGCAATTAATAAGTTACACACATTATACTCCATAACCTATTTTGTGGTATAATAAGTGGATTTTGTTACCAAAAAGACTTTGGCTTAGGACTTAGACTTATTACGCTTTGATAAAACTTGCAACGTTGAATCTTAAAGATCTGTCTTAACAAAACTAACTATCATCCTTTAGAAGTTAAACCAATTTCCCTAGACAAAATCTTTCTTATAAGATTTAAATAAATAAAAAATACAGGGGCCTTATATTTAAATCACTTGCGGTATGCTCAGTTTCACCAACAAAAGTTAAAATTTAAGCTGAGAATTAACAACTTAACTATGATCAAGCTTGGAACAAGGTTTTTGTGCGTCACATTCCCATAATGCATATTCTTATCAATAAACAATTGCAAAAGGATTTTCGTGATCGTTTCACATAAAATTTAGGGGCTAAAAAATGATTAATTAATCTTTTAATAAGTTTTTTCATTTTTCACAATAAACCAGCTCGATTCACTTTACCTTTCATAAGTGCAACCATCCTTAAACTTTCAGATCATCAGTCTTTATGGCAGCCATTTTGACTATGTTAGCTCTAATAAATTAACTACTTAATTTTTTTAAATAATTATAATTTCCAACTTTAGTGCATTGGTCTTAACCTCTGTAGTATGAACTTAGCCTATATTACACCCATATGCTTTACTTACAACTACACCTGGCTCCATTCCAAAAATTCAAACAAATAAAACTCTTCATTATTTAACACCATCTACTTGTTTAATTAACTTAAACTATCAATCAACATTTCCTTTAAGACAAGAAAAAAAAAAAAACTCCCAAGTGAAGAAAAAGTGAAATGAGAAGAAAAAAGAGTTTTATCAGTTGCAGCACATTCCCTTTAATTCTTATCAATGACAAGGTCCACCTACAAGTCCCAAGAGTGCATGAACATTGTCTTGTATTGCAACAGTGGGAATTGGATCCGAAATGGTTTAATTGTCTCTTCTCTCTCATTTAACAGTGACCTAAGACAAAGCGAGTTTCTTTCACTAGCACTTTGTGCATGTAGGATCCTTTCATGAATTCTTGTTATATGGACGACTGTGATGGCGCCATAAGGTCCCTACATGGGTCCTCGAGGGGTGACCCCATGGGCCACGGTTTCATTTGGGGTTTGGCTTTATGGGATTCTAACTGCAAGAAATGCAAGGTGCAACTCATATGGGGATTGTGGTATCAAAAATAAGATTGTCTTGCAGCCCTGCGACACTGTGAATGGAGTGTGTTAAATGGAATGCATCAAATTTGTAGTGCGGCACTAGAGGGCGCTATCTGCGAATGCATCACTAACAAAAACCCAGTTACTCAGTTAAAACTTGCTGCAAGCACCCGTTTCCTGGATGTCTAAGTTGGATTTAAAGTTTACAGGAAATTGCAAGGTTTTATGTGGACTTTCATTAAACATTATTGTGCAATGTGGAAAAGAATCAATTCTTCCTGTAGGACAATTGTAAATGACTGTTGTTGTGGCAAATCACAAGGAAGTATGACAGTCGTCATAAAGGATTGATGTGTGGTTCCCACTGGTGACAAAAAATGATACCACATACATAATCAAAAATTAAATAATATTTACTTCTATATTATAAAGTAAAAAATTATTTAAAATTGGTTCTGGTTAAATAGCTTACAGTAAATTACCGTACTGTAAACCAGATGTGAGATTAAATATAATATTACATTTATGAAATGCTGTTTAAAATATTAGGTGCTGTACATTTAATTTTGTTAAGGCAAAGTCACTTAACTGCCTTAACTGTCTTAAGTGACATAAGAAAAAGAAATGATGTCACTTTAAGTTAAGTGACTTTTCTTTAAATACCGTAACTGTAAAGGACACTTGGGGTCTCTTATTTGCCTTAAGCCTGTGACTTAACTTAATCTAAGTAACCTGTACTTTGTGACAGCCAGTTTTAAGGGAAATAAGTTAAGTTTTCCTTATGTACCTTAACAAAATTAAACGCACCTGATGTATTGTTGACAGTTTATTTGCTCAAATGACTAGAAAATGGCCTCAACTGCAGACACTTTAAACCCTTAATTTTAGCTGCTTAGATTTACAGTAGGTGCATTTCATTAAGGCAAAGTCACTTAACTGCTTTAACATACAAGAAAACGGAAATGATGTTACTTTCAGTTAAGTAACTTTGCCTTAAGTACCTTAACAATAAGACACACTTTGTGATCTTTGTGACTTAACTTAATCTAATTAGTCACCTGCACTTTGTGACAGCCAATTTTTGAGGAAATAAGTCACTTAGCATTGAAGAGTGTTCAATCTTATGTGATTTTTCTTAAACTTATTTGCCTTAACTTAAACCAAGTTAAGTTTTCTTTACATACCTTAACAAAATTGAACGCACCTAATGCATAAACAAAACAAAACTTTTACAATCAAAATTAAGAAATAAAAATTGAATAAGATCAAATTTACATCAAATCTAAATGATTTTAAAATGACAAATTTTTTCAAACCTAGTCAACTCTGTTATTACCCATGTTCAGTCCACCTTTAACTCAAATAAAACCATCACAAGTTAGCTGCAGCAGATGCACATTTTAATTAAGAAATCAAAGAAATAATTACTAAGCCATGCGTAAAAAGGATTTACCCATATAAATTATTTATCTTGTTTTGTATATTTAGTAAGCTGTAAGGTTTAAGTGTGTTTATACAAGAAAATGTCACTTAAGCTTAAAAATACTTAATAACCACGTTTAGTCAAACCTCATAAGGCGTAGTTGCGACAAACCTTTTTTTTCAACACTGAACTCAACTACATTCCTCTTAGGAGTTTTAACAACAAATTTAATTAGTTATTCTCAACAGCTTTGCAATTTTTAAAATTGTATGATTAAATTGTGTAAGTTCCTAATCACCTTTAGTTTTAAAGATTTAAAAGTTAAATCGTTTCAAAGTGTGTACATATGGACTTTAGCTCTTAAACCAAAGGTTTAACACAATGTTCATTTATTTTCTCCCCAATAATACTCCTAATTAAGACATTTTCTTTGTGAATATATAATCTTAAAATTTTAAATTACTTTGAAGTATAAATGAGATAAACACAAATTATATCAAACAAACCAAACTAGACACTTACATGTTTGAAGTTAAATTCAATTAAAAAGTTGAAACATCAAACAGAAGCGAAAGCAACAATCAACTTTCATTGTTGACATTTTTCTTGATGCAAAATCAATCATTTATAGCAAAACAAAAGAATCGACACCTCAAAGACTCATTGTTATCATCATTTTTTTAAATAATTAAAACACTTCGATCAAAACGAAACTTCCGTCAAAACAATAAAAAAACCATTCTTTCAATATAGTATTGTTTCACATAAAAAAATTGAATCCCTTTTCATTGCACTGCAAACAACCTTCAGGTATTAATAAATTAAAAAAAAAAAAAAACCCCAAAAAAAAACTTAATTATCTTTTCTCTTTAGGCGTAATTATAAAACTAATCTTACTTTATAAAGCAAAATTGATTCCAACTAGACTATTCCCATTATTTCCTTCTCTCCCCTCCACAAAAATTTAAAATCACGAATGTGAAAATTTAATTGAAGAGCGAATCGTTCGTTTTACGCGTAATCAATAAGATGCAACAGTGCGTTATCACTACATTTCATTGGTTATATTGCCTGTCATTGTGTGTGCATTCTTGCGGCACAAGTGCGCCATCTAGAGAACATTTATGAAGAAAGATGGTGGTCGATAGGAAGGCAGGTGATGGTAGCAGTGCAATTTCTCACCTAAGTAACCGCCGTAACGCGAGTACCACCTGAGTACAGCGCATTTCGGTACCAGTTTATCATTCGGCAACGTACTTAACACTTAATGTCATTAGAGACGCTAGGGTAAATCGATTTGCGAGAGGATTTTCATGTCTTGCTGCCTCAATAAAAGCGGTAATTATGGGGGAAATTATTTTTCTCCAAACGAGATGTAAGTTAAGTCCAAATTTGTTGTAAATGCGGGTATCGATTGACGCATTTCAAAAGCGCGACGCTCAAGCCCGTGAGAATGAATTAAAACCGGCTTCACAATGTATAGATGCAATAAACAATTCACAAAGATTCCATCAAATCAAATAAATAAATAAATAAATAAACGTCTGTATTGTGCAACTGTGAATAAATCCCATCAATCACAAAATCAATACAAATAATTCAAATTCGTTGATTACGTGAGAAGCGAGAAAATCGTGAAATTGGCTTCAAGTCAGATGTGAGACTAAAATGTTAGATGTATAAAGTTAAAGCTGTCTAAAATAAATTAATGTAGAATTAGATTCTTAACACATGCTGTTTGTCTGACAAGTGCATTATTTTTAGACTGCTCAAATGACTAGAAAATGGCTTCAACTTTAGACACAGCTGTTTAGATTTACAGTATAACTAGATTAGAGGTCGCTGTGACACCTTTCATGTGGATAGAGTAGAACCATGTTATAATTGAAGCTCAAAGGGTGTGAAAATCCTTTCGTTATAACAGGTTTTCGTTGTAACCAAACACCCCGATGTAACGAAGTCATTCGTTGTAACTAGTTTTTTTCTTTATAAGAGCATAAATACAATAACTTTCTCCAACCCGAGGCCGAAATCAGACCCAAGTAATCCACGAAACTAATTCATTTTGCCATCACCAGGGGTGAAATAAAAAGAACATTCGAAACGACATGCTGGTGCATGATTAAAACGCCAATTTCCTTCCCGTACATCTACTGCGAGCAATGTAAGGTAATAAAAATAATCAACAACCACAAGCTAAATAGAGGCCACACACATGTCAAGAGCCACCATGAATAAATAAAAGCGTAGACCTTAAGCCGTTCGCAGATCCTAACCAAATATTACATTCGCCCAAAACTAGTGGCAACAACGGGATTTCTATAAATGGAACCAACCGCACCAAGTTAAGTCAAATTTATCGAGCAGCAAGAGGGAGACCCGTGCAAAAACGCCGCAATTGGACTTAATCCCTGTTTATGTAATTACTTAAGTTTTGTTGACAAAGTGGGACCAAAATGATAAAAGTTAATTAACTTAAGTTTAATTGTCCCGCTGCTTGAAGCGAAGATGAGGAATAAATTAGACGAGTTCAGATAAGAAACACAACAGCACATTACAATTAGAAGAAGCCATTTTTTCCCCTCTCCCACACCCCCCCGCCCCCCGCACTTGTAACTCCTCTTACTATCTTAGTTTCTTTTTGTTATTAAATTTATACTGCACTGCATTAAATTTAGTGGTGATGAATTTTAATTTATGAGCCGTGTATTAATTAGGGTGGAAAATGGTTTGGAAAATCATTTTTTCACCTGTCATAAACTCACAGTGAAATGTACACTTACATCTTTTTCTTTCTTTTTTTTTTTTATTTTTATATTTAATAAAAAAATATAAAAAAAATTATGAAATTCTGCTGAGTTTGTATCTGGGACATTGCAAGTGAAAATTGCAAAGATGGTAACTGATGCGTGAATGTAGGTTTGAATTTGAAATGTACACGTATAAAGGTGAAGAGCAATTTAATGCTGCAGATCGAACCTCGATATAAAGAACACACTAGACATATTTGGTTGATTTCACATAGACTTAATGTTTAAAAAAAGTCCGATTTAACAAACTCCGATTTAGCGAATTATCGCTTATAAGGAAGACATTTTACAAACCGAAGTCAGTTATACCTCGATTTAAGACTCACTTCCTTTAAAAAAAATGGCTGCCCTAACCCATAAACTAAGTATAGACTATGTGAGGTTTCATTTACGATTTGCAATTTATTTTTCACACATTTAACATTGCTAAATCTTCAGAAACAGAAATGTGCTTCCAATTTAAAAAAAAAAAAGAAAAATTGAAATAAAGGTCGAACCTCGATATAACAAACACATTTTGACGGTCCCCTTCAGTTCGTTATATCGAAATTCGACCTGCACTTAAATATTTTTGCGGCATTTCCCATTAATTCGATTTAACGAATTAATTCGCAATATTGGGTACCGTATAGCAAACTCTCGATTTACCGAACACATTTTGAAGGTCTCTTCAAGTTTCGTTATATCGAGGTGAGACCTGTAGTAAAATGTAGAATAAATTTCTAGTAAAAATACCCTTGGTTTCAGTACACAGTGCCATCGTTACCTTTTCGCCATCGCCACCAACTTCAAACACGTTCGAGTTCGGGAGATTAAAAATTAGTCAAGTAGTAAATCGAAACTCATTCTAGTGTAACGTGCACCGCACTGGCGCTTTGGGAAAACCACTAAGAGATATTAAAAAAAAAATTCCTGGGGAATCTTTACAGTTTTTCGTCTTTCCTTTTATCTCTACAGATGCACATTCCATTCATGTTTACATGAACGACGTAGTTTTGCAGCTCGTGCGACAGGGTTGCCAAGGAAACAAGATAAATGCAGCAAAGTTTATCAAAGACTAGTAAGTATATGACAGAAAAAAAACGCGCGCGAGGAATATAAACAAGGCGGGAAAAGTGTAAAAAGTGCTGAATAATTGAAGATTTATTGGTAAATAAAGGAGAAAAGCGGAAAATGTGAGGAAAGAAGGCGCTTTTAGCTTTAATGTGTTAGTATTCCGCGTTGGTGGCGTGTTTAAGACTGAGAGATTCAGCCACGTGGTTATATTCGTGGGAATTGTGGCGAAGAGTAATAAACCTGACGCGCTGGAATTTGTATATGCAGTGGCCAAGCCAAAGCAATGCGCCGCCATTGGAACGTTGCAAAGACGCCACATCAAATATTCATGGGAGCCAAAGTTTTCGCATGAAAACCAAATATTCGGATCGCTCAAATTGCTACTGAGATTTACAAAGTTTGCAGCACGAGTTTGCAAAAGTAATTTCTCTCCCGTTGAAAAAAAAACCATGATTTCTTTTAAAGTTTACCTATTGTGTAAAATCTGTAGTTAATGGATAAATTGAATAAAAAGTTCAATATTGACGTGTGCCCTGAACTAACTTGTAAGTTGTGAAGTAGTTCCAAATACAAACACTAGGTTTTTTGGGGTATTTCAGTGTAAACTGATGTCGCACATCAAAGAAATCACTCAAATCTGGAGAAATTGTTGTAAAATCAAAGAAATTACAAGAAATCATGTGAAATCATATGAAATCAATGTGAAATCATTCTAAAATCAAGTGAAATCAATCAAAGTCATGACAAGTGATTTCTGATTTATAAATCCATACACAATTTTCTCTTATAACTATTTGCTATATTGTTTTAATGTCTTGTGACAGATTGCATTTGGTCGTAGTAAATCATACCTCAAAAATAGAATCGTGAATTTCAATTTCTAATGATCAAAAAACCCACTGCAACCGATGCAGAAGCCGTAGATTTCTCAAGATTAATGGCTCCTCATTCCTCGAATTTCAAAAACTCGCATTCAACCCAAAGAAATAATGAGCAAACATAAATCCAGCTTCTTGCCCTGACAAGAAAAAATAGCAAATTGCATTTAACAACAACAATTTGCAACATCCAAATTACATATTGACTCGTAATTATATTCTAAATCACAATTCACAGCCCAAACGCTGAACCCTGCAAGCGCTCCGATAAAACTCAAAGTGAGTATAGTATAATTATTAAATGGCGGCATTGCATTTTTAAAACTCTTTTGCACCGCCATAAATCATATCGGCCACTTGCACTTGATGCAGTGCCGGCACACAAGTCACTTCTAATATCATTTATCGCCTCATCTCTGATCTTCAATTCTGCTCCGAATATTTCAAACTCCTTTCCGATTCAGCACGCATCACGTGCTCGCAACTGCGCCCATTAACCATTAGCCATCTCGTTAAACAAACCGGCAATAAATTTCGTTTCCATTTAAAAGACCTTCTCTTAATTAACGATCAAACAAATCAAAATCTCTTACAACAAAAACGTCATTCGTCCATAAATAACGCTTAATCACGCGACTTTCTCTTTCATCTTGCTCCTATATCGTTTACATCAAACTATGATTTAATATCGTATTCGCGATTTTAATTTAAATAAAACAAAAAACGATACTTGTGTATTCGCGATATATCGGAAATATGGATTAAATTTATGTTTTTAATTGTACAGTACCGGTAACGTAAACAAATTAAAATGAAAGCGTTGACGAGTTACCCGAAAGTGCCGTGTCTGGTTCTGATCACGATTACGTCATAGTATAGAAAGGGTATTCCTGTAATTTTTTAATATTGATTTTATTTTAAAAATCTTCAAAGAGTTTAAAGATTTTTAAAATAAAATCAAATATTTTAAATTATTGCCCAGATACTACTGTATTTATTCTGCCAGTGAAAATTTAGCAATACAATCGAGCACCGTTATAACGAAGATCAAGGGACTGAAAATCTCGTTTGTTATAACGGGTTTTCGTTATATCGAGACAAATTATTACACGAATAATATAGACGGGGATTTTGAATGGATCCGTTATGTGCGGGTTTTCGTTGTAAGCGGTTTCATTATGACGAGCGTTCATCTGTAAACGTTTATTATTCAATCATCACAATTTTTCATATCGCAAAATATCGCGACTGTATCACATATTCGTAAATCCCTAAAAGTATGAATATAAACGATATATCGCGTGAATTTGAATACGAAGCGAATATCGTATTCACATTCACTTAAGACCAGTATCGCACAAGCCTACTCGCACTCGCTCCATTTTTATCCGAAAACCCGAGTTACGAGTCGGAGAGACGCAATATATCTGCAGATAGCGTAGCCTTCGTAATTTATCTGGCACCGCTAACGTTATAATCCTGTTTGTGTTCATAAGTTAAGTGCTTGTTGTTTGTTGCCTGTGGTTTTCGAGACATTCTTTAAGACTACTTTAAAGAGATGCACTCAGCTGAGCATGACCCTTTAAAAGGTGTTGCAAACCTCACCCATTGCACTTGGCAACATTGCTATGGCTTTTCATCCATATCTCATCCCGTAAACAGCACTAGTGATTTTGAAGCATGGCTACACCTCGTGTTTGCTTTGTATATTGTTTTAAAGCTCGTTTCATCTCGCGATAGTTTGCTTTGCCCTGATTTCCGCGCGTAAAATTCCATTAATTCTAGGGAAATTTGTTTCGCTTTATCAGTTTGCCATCTTCGTGTCATTCTTTTTCATTTTCCATACACACAAAAGTTTTCTAACTTGCGTGAAAATCTGAGCATTTTTCTCTCTTTACTGCAACTGACACGTGGCAAAATAAGAACTCTAATATCATCCATCAACATTTTTTTTTCCCCTTCGAGAAGTCAAGAAAAAGAAGCAATTTCGATTGAATAAAAAATGCATTTCAATTTATATTACTAACATTTAATATAATGTTGCCAGTGCGGATGTTTTCTTTATTTCCTCTCTTATACAGAGAGGTCAGGTTTAATAGAATTAGAAGAAGAAATTAATAAAGTCAGACACTGTTTTTGTACGAAATTTTTGCAGTTATTCGCTAAGACAACAAGTTTAGCCAAGGGGAAAATTTAAATGTTATCATAATAAAAAGTTAAATATTGAAGGGCTTTTTCATCAACTTGGATTATAAGGTGCTGCGAACTTTTGGACTCTAATTAATCAGTGTCAACTTTCATTGGTTTACTGTGCACTTGAAAGACTGGTCACTAGTGATTAGAATTTAATTTTTCATTAAAAAGATTAAAAAAAAAAAACAGAAATTCTAAATAAGTACTGCAGAGAAATGAAGGGGCAGCTACTTTATCCCTGTAGTATTTATACAGGTCGAACCTCGATATAACTGACACACTAGACATATTTGGTTGGTTTCACATAGACTTAAATTTAAAAAAAAAAAATCGGATTTAACGAACTCCGATTTAGCAAATTATCGTTTATATAAAACACATTTTACAAATCGGAAGTTAGTTATACCTCGATTTAAGACTCACTTCCTTTAAAAAAAATGACTGCCCTAACCCAAAGTAAGTACATGTGAGGTTTCATTTACGATTTGAAATTTATTTTTCACACATTTAACATTGTTAAATCTTCAGAAACCAGAAATATGTTTCTGATTTCAAAAAAATAAAATTTAAATTAAGGTCGAACCTCGATTTAACTAACACATTTTGACGGTCCCTTAGAGTTCGTTATATCGAGTTTCGACCTGTAGTACTGATGTCACAAATTGCTAACCTTTAATTAAACGTGGACATATCTCTAAAGATGATTTGTTTACCTCCTAGCTTTACCCGTAAAAAATAATAATAATAAAAAAATAAATAAATAAATAACAAGAGGAAAAAGGAAAATGTGTTATTACAAGACCATTTTTTATTTCGTGATTGATAAAACACCAGTTCAATAGAGCACATGGAACCAACTGCACTCCTGAGTCTGTGCACTGCGTATAAAGCAGTCACACTGTTATATTGCTTTTATTCAATAAGCAATTTCACCTAATCCCGGCACAAACCGATTTGATTAATTGCCTCTGCACTTTTAATAACCCCAGCAATAAAATACCCATAATCTCGGCCATGTTGCCATAAAAAATCACGATGAAATATTAACTACTTCTTATAAATTTAAACTTAATTTATACCTCTCTTTTATAGTTTACATTTTTCATCATCATTGAACTTCACTGTTTACATTTTTAATTGGAACCGAAACGTGTTTACAATCAAAGCAGAGGAGAATTTTGTTTTTCTTGCATCTCTATGCAAATTTGATGCTGCAGTAAGAACGTCTCCTTAAACTTTGTCTTTCTTTTTCACAAGCCAGTGCGTACGCACACTTGAAAAATCCAGTCGCATTTACATGTGAAATTTAAATTCAGTGTGTACAACTAGTTTATTCTCGCATAAGCCTAAGACCAACATTGTGTCACGCATTGGGTCAATTTAAGTGCCAAATAATGCAGCCGTAATGCATATTATTTATGTGCATAAATTTTTATACTCGCCGAAACAAGAAAGTGTGCAATCTCCTACAAACGGCTATAAACATGACGAGGATTCGAGAGTGGCCTGTTAAAGCTGTTTTCTGAATATCCTTGCCATTTTGTTTTCTTTTCAGCGTTTTGTTTTATTGCAGTTGCAAATTTGTACTACCTGCGTTTCAGTTCTCTTGGCTTTTAAAAGTCAGAAAACTTCCGTCTCGCATTTTCTATATTTAATGGGATAGCTGAATAATTTTTTTTTTTATATTTTATTTTTAAAAGAGAGTGAGTTAAAGAAGGTAAAAGGAAATCAAACGCAGTTGGTTGAATTGAATTCGGAAACTGATTAAAGATTTTGATTCCATTTATCTCTTTCAGCTTCGTTTTCGTTCACCAAGGCTACCACGTCATCAATAGAAATTTCCAATTCATATTCGCAACTTCCTACAATCGAATTTGCTTCGTTAAGCTAATTTGGTCTAGCTTCAAAAACATGGAAACGGATACAGGTAAAAAGTTTTGTATTGAATTTTGAGTTTTTTATATGATGCATAACCACAAGTTTTTGCATCGAAAATTCAAGTAATTTATTTACAGTAGGTGAGTTCGTTTATTATTTACACAAGTGTAAAATCTAGTGCAAATGTGTGCTCTTGTGTAAATTTCTCATTTTTCTCGATCTAACTCAAAAAGTGTGTAAATCTCATTATAAACCAGTTTAAATGATATTTACACAACCCATTTGAAGTCTTACAAAAAGTCTAAGTCCTTTGAAAATTCTAAGTCTTGTAGGTGGGTTCGTTAGTTATTTGCAACTGTGTAAATCAAGTATAAACTGATGTAAAATCAACATTTACACAATTTTGGGCACTATTTTTTTTAAGTTACAGTAGATCGAGAAAAATAGTCAGTTTACACAATAAAACTGTTTTGGACAGATTTTTACACTTTGTGTAAATAATAAACGAACCTACCTACTGTTACATCTTCCTGAAATTCATTTCCTACACCAATTTCGGCGCCATCTGTCTTTAATTCTAAGCCCTTATTTACTATCGACCATTTTGATTCAGAAAGGAGATTACTACCCCAATCTTCACACATTACATTCAGTGATGAGCTTTTCCCAAACATATTTTTCCCTCCTCTTTTCCAAACTGTCTAGCAGTAAATTGATTCTTTCACGAGATAATTGAAAGGAGGTGGTGGAGAAGATAATTCCAGATATGGCTGACAGCAGATGGCACGAAAAGCGATCAGACGTGGAATTAAGTCGAGATTTCTCAAAGTTAACGCAGTTTGAAATAAAAATGCCCCCAAACGCGTGTCAATTACAATTCGTGCTCCCAAAGACTAGAGGTAATTGGCAAATGCGCCGATTGATTTGCTTACATTCGTCGTTTTGACAGTAGTAAACACCTCGTCGCACACTGTCGCACTTATTAAGTCTGGCACGTGCATTAGGATTTGCTCGGTGCGGAATAAACTTATACTGTATACGAGTGAATTATGTGCGCTTTAAGCTCAGGAAGTAGTAATTGATGTAGAAATGGAAGACAGCGTGTTGATATGATACCAACTCATGGTTTCGCTGCTGGCTGAATTTATGTTTGAAAAGTTGATAAATGCCGTGAAAGTCGACTAAAACTAGACTAAAATCAAAAGCGACAGCAATGCCATTAAATATAATGTCATTTAAAGAGAGTTAGCTGAAATTTCATAATCGAAAAATTCACTATTCACTACCAACAAGGCTTTCTGCTTGTTGAACTTCCCTCAACTACAATGAGCCTATTTGACCGGAAGACGGCAATTCTTTACAGACTGGGACCTTTGGACAACACCCAAAAGCCATTTCGCAGCCAAAAAAAATAACTATTCCACTTTAAAAAGGAAAATTAATCAAAAATCACAACCCTCTTGGCGGAAATGTTATGATAGCTCTAATTACACATCCAACATATTTGCATTTTCAAATTCAGGGCAAATATTTTTCAATCATTATTAATTCATTCAATCATTATTAACAAGCACATTTAACACTTAAATTAACCAATTTCAATTTCCGTTTATGTTAAAATAAATTATTCCCAAAGAAATGGAAAAAAATGTTTAAACAAACATGAAATCATCATTAAATAAATTTACAAAAACAACTTTTTTCCCCCTCAATTCCTACTCGTTACTTAATTAAATTACTTCATTCAACCACATTATAAATCAATTTCAATATCTAGAAACGAGTGTAAAAACGACATTTCCTCTTCGAGCGTTTATCTCTCTCATTTTAGATTCAGTTTAAGTAAAATGGAAATGTTTTATGCAAATAAATCAAGAGAAAAAGTTGAAAACTTGATGCGCAAGCAAATGATGCTCAAATGACGCCCGCGAAAGTGCATCGAGTTGATGCCTTTTATGGTGCACTATCTTCATCTTAATCCAGAAAAAACCTTAAGTTCTGCAAGTGCATTCTAAACTTAATGTTCCGTCCTTATCATCGGCACTCGGCATCGAAGATTCAATTTCTCCACTAAAAGAAGAGGAAAGGACGAAAAAAAAAATGTGTGGGCCAGCAAAAACAAGATGGCCCCCGCGCCTTTTGCTTATTGGTTTGATAAGATTTTTATTTCTTTATGAATGCTGCTTACCTATCGGCTTTTCTGGCCGATACAAAGGAACTTACTCCTATAAAAGAGGCGAGGTCATTTTTCAAACGCACAATCTTCTGACAAGATTAAAAAGCATCGAGTGCAATGGGACGCGAACACTTTGGCGAGAAGATTAAGCATGAAAAGAAGAACCAATTTTTTAAATCGTGAATATTTTCTGTAACTACTCACAACGCCTCAAAGTGAAGGAAAAATAATTATTTTTTTCCCTTGTTATCACGCGTTTAATCGCATTAAGTTTATGACGAAAAACAAAGCTCGAGATTGAAGAACGGTTCGCTTTGTTGCACCGACAAAGTGAGATGTAAAATTTAAAGGGTTTAATTCCAGTATTAAAATCACTTTTTGCAGTCTTGTTAATGTTTAAAGTTTGCTGTGTTAGATAATTTTTTTTTTCTGCTGAGATTGAAAAGCCATGTAAAAACAGTTGGCGTTTTGGGGTTTTCAATGAGAATGATCGATTGCTTTGTGCCTTAAGATTAAGGAGTATGTTAAAGAAAGTTTGAAACCTAGTAAGAAACTTTAGAAATGTAGGTAAGGGATATACAGTTTACAATTTTTTATGTTTTTTTAAGCATAGCTCTTAGTCTGTGTATAAGAGGATGACAAAAGTCTTTATAAAAGAGCAGTTCGGACTCGACTGTAAAAGTTCAATATATTTTTCACGTATTTACCATACAACGCTGATTAATTATTATTAGAGCCTGCATAAATGCATAAATGCACAAAAAAATATTGTATGACATAAAACAAGTATTTTGTCGAGAAATGCATAAATTGTCATAAATTGCCTAAAAATGCACAAAATGTTACAATTTACGATTCGGTAAATTTAATTAAAGAATTTGAAAGGCAATGACTATAGTTCCGCCAAGAAGAAAGCCAATGGCTAAAAGGTTTTTTAATGTTTTTGGAACAGACGAAGAGTTTTCCATGCTAGATGCTCTCGGTGAAGATAAAACTGCACAAGTTTATTCTAATACCGAAATTACTAATTTTAAATATGCTCCAGTTACAAAGTTGTGAAGTTGAGGAATATTTTTCTCAATTTAAATGTATTTTAAATGATAAACGACATTCTCCGACTGTGAAACACTTTACAACAGGCTTTAATTTGCTGTTGTAATAATTTTGTTGATCAGAGATGGTAAAGAATATAACTTTTTTTTTAAATATTTTTAATGTTTATTTTGGTGAATTTTTAATTATGGTAAGCACATAAAACTAAATTTTTAATGCAGAAAAATCCGGGTTTTAATTATTACTAACATATCAATTTGAGATAGTACATAATATATAGTGGGAAATAATTTTCCATCAACCTCCATCTTTGCAACATTTGGAAACAACAACTTTATCTTTGTAGAAACATTAAATACAAAAGACAATTATACAAAGAAAACAATATACAGAAATAAATAAACACAACACAACTCAACTCATTTCATCACAGTATTCTTCTGTGTGACAACTGACAATGAATCAGAAACTTGGTATGTTTGATAAATTCGTTATAACTATGGTAGGGTTTTACTGCAAAAGTTTTACACTCCACACCCAATTTAATTTTTTTAATTTCCTAAAAATCCCAATCTTTTCTCTCAATTTGCGCTAACGACGATATATTTGCTCTCATTTTAGCCCCATGTTGAACCTACAAATCCCGGTTATGGGCGAGACCTATAGTCCTCTTTACAAGTTCCCCGACGGGCAGCACGTGCGCAAAATGGAATCATTCGTGATCCAATGGCGCAGCCATGACCCATGTCACTCGGCAAACGACATGGGAGGAGTGGCGAAGCGATGATAAAACTATAAATGCCGCAAACTTGGTGATAGACGCCTCTGCCCCTGGTGGCCAACCTCTGTGTCTGTTTCCATGGCAACTACATCCACGCCTTCGGGGATGGCATCCGGTTGCCTGGCAACGCGTCTACCGGGGTTTAATGTTTGTTGGGCAGTTGTTGAACGGAGAAAGGAAATCGCTTCGAGTTCGATGCACGGATTGATTGAAATGCGCGCAAAAATCACTCTCCACATAACACGCACTTTGAAATCCTATTAAATAACAATCGTTTTATAATCATAAACGTGTCGGAACAATATTTTATTGACACTACATGTCATTTAAATCATTTAAAATGAATAAAACCACATTTAACGGCCGCCAAACACAATTGTTTGATAAACAACAATAGCGGTGCATCGTGTGTAATGACTTAATGGGTAAATTAAGGACTAAAGCAGACCTGATGTGAGTAATTAACGGGGTTTAAGCCGTGAGATGAGCAACCCTGAATAATTTAGCTATTTCAAACTTCTTAAAAACTCATTTTCCATATTTATTTAAGAAAAGTTCAATTTAAGCCCTCTTTCGGTTATGTCAAAGTCACTTTTAACTTATTTCCGTTTTCCAGTTGACGTTTGACACTTGTCATCCAAAAACTAAAACTGAATCGTCTCATCACCATAAAATTCATTTTAAGACGAAAATATGACAAAAAGTTTGTCTTATCAGTCTTTAAAATGATTTATATGTCTTAACACTCTTAAGATGAAAACGGATCCTTTTCCTCCGTTTTAACAATTCGTTTTATGATTCCTCGTCTTAGCAGCAATCTTAGGCGCCATTTTTTTCACCGCTTCAACTAGATCGTATCATTTTTCACTGAATTTCCATTGTATTTTAAAATATCCTTTACATACAACGTAATTAACAGATCAATGGAGAGTTCTCTCGACTCTCATTTTGCCTAAAAACAATAAAATCCTTTTCAAGCATAGCAACCGATGAACTCACATCTCCATCTTATAACTCACAATTCAGTTACTTAGTTTTTGAATGCACTTATTGTGACTTCTTACATCAAAACTTTATTCCGACTATTCCGGCCAATTAATTCGTCCAACTTTAAAAGTACCACAAACACTTAATTAATTTATCACCAATTTTTTTCCTTTTGACAACTTTACTCGTTGCTAAACCCCATGCAACATTATCTCACACCTTTATTTCATAATCCACTCGCGCGCTGCAAACAAACAAAATCTCAACAACTCCACACATAATCCCACCAGCCTCGTTGCCTTAAAAGTAAAAATTAAATCGAAAAGAAGGAAAAAAAAATAAAAGAAAATGGCAAACAAAGAACGGAAACCTCATCCTCGAAGCAGTAATCCAGCGCCGTCTAGTGGCGGTGGCTTGACGCCCGTGGCTAGAACCCAAAACCTTTTGTCACTCTTGATTGCAATTGGTATGAATAATGCATATTTCAGCCCTCGGGGACGGCAAAGCTCACTCGGTTTGTCATGTAGAAGAGATCCATTAATTAAAATCAAAATTGAATTCTATATGCTAAGAATCGCCGCTTGTGGTTTCGGCGATGGCTTGTCATCAAGAAACCAGGTATAATTATCAAATTACAAGCGCAATGGGAGTTTTCAGTTAACCAGTGACACGATGAGGGAAAATTAGGGAGTAAAAGGTCTCTCAAAATGCGGAAAGGGAAAAAATAAACGAGAAGAGGATCTATGGGGCCACTGACTGAGACTGATGGAGTTTGCCACGAGGCTTTCTCACTTTATCTTATTCGGTAATGGGGATGTTAAAAAGTGGGTTAAGATCAATCTTATGTTGTTAGAAAGTTAGATACACGCATACCTCACTGTATAGCCACTTTTTATACGACTTTTTGCTATAACGGCCTTTACTAATTATGGATAAGTCCTATTGTAACAATGCAGCAAAACTTCAAGAAATTATTAGAAACTTTGGTATTGCAAACTTTAACCCCCATTGCCCCAAACTTTAATCTCAATCAAATATTCAAAGAGCACTACATTGGCAATCCTAAATTACTACAAAATATTTAATTTATTTGCAATTCTGAAACATTAGTAAGTTCATAATCAACATAAAATTATATGGCCCTCAATTAAAATCCAAAGAGCACAAACAAAACAAAAAACTAATGTTGGAATTTTTCAAATAAATTCTAATTGCAACCAATGTAAAAAGAATCATTAAAATGTTCCGCTTTAGTACATTAGAGAGACGGACACTTAAAATCTGACACCAAATTTTTTTTAGATGAACTGGTCGCGATTGGTTCATCCGGTTTTAAGGGTGGAAATAATGTACAATAATTTTGTATTCATTTGAAATTACAACTTCATCTTGTCCTACAACTGCCCACCCAGAAGTGTCCGAGTCCGAAATTCTCGTTTCATATTTTTACTTCCAGTTTGTTGTTTGCATTAATGCTGCAGTGAAGCCACACGCCTCAAAAAGTTTTACCCGTAAACATTTAGAAACACTCGTAAAAGGAAATCAATTTTCTAAATGAACTTTAATGGTTAAAGTTTTGGTGACAAAAACAACAATCAAAAATGTAAATATCGCAACGGCAGGGCAGCAGTAGACATATAAAGCGTTTAAATTTTGACAAATTCAATTCCCATTCGGAAAATTTCGAACAAATTTCATCTTATTTGCCAATCTTCAAACCCATTCATGAATTCCTAATGCTTTTCCATTAGGCCTAGAGGGAACTATGAATATTAATGCAATTCACAAAGCATGCATTTATCTTTCAGAGGTCCGCACTTTTCACTCAAACTAAAACCAAACTAAATATTCTCTCACCATCAAAAAAATATAACAAAACATGACGTCACCAATACTATCAACTTCGACATTTACTCGAGAAGTCGGACAAACTCAAAAATCTCGTCGACAGAGTAAAAAAATCTGTAAAAATCTTTATAAAAAATATTAAAATTTTACAAATCTTAAAAATCATCTTAAATCTGTAAAAATCTTAAGAAATCCCAACGAATATTTACAAATCCCAACAAATCTTGGGATTTTAGTTCTAAATGTGTGGGATTTCGTGACAACGTCATCAAATCTCTACAATTCTCTAAAATTCTTCATAAATCATTTCAAAACTCCATAAATCTCAACAAATCTTCTAAAATATGATTCATTTCTACAAATCTCTGAAATTCTATGAAAATCCCAAATTTCTACAAAAATTTGTAGATTTGCAAATCTTGTCGATCGAGTCGAGTTTTGGTTTGTCCCACTCCCCGCATTTACAAGACCTTTAATGTAAACACTCGCACATCTCTTACCTTGTATCTATTAAATAAATCTGGAACCGCAAATATCGTTCGGTTCGTTTGCTGGCTCGACAGAGTTGGACACATAACCAATCTTTGCTATCTAATTATCAGCCCGAGCAAGTTAAGTTGGCTTTCGTATGTGGTCAGCACCATTTATCTCGAGTCGTCTTCAATTTGTAAGCAGCATGCGTTAAATTTAAGACCTGCAACGAAAATAAATGGAAAAGTAAAACACGTGCTTTGTTTAACCTGATTAATTACTTGAGAAATGTTTTATCCACTTGGAATTAATTTTTATCATTTGTCTCATTTTTTTCCCATTCGTTTTATTTTATTGATTCGAGTTTCCGCATGGGAATACGAATTACGAGATAATAAATGATATTAAAAAATCCTTTATTTAATTGTTTTCTCTTTTAGAAGTTTTGACGTTTTTGGAATATTATTACCTAATGAGAATGCTTTGCCACGATTTTCCCCTGCATTTCTTCCAAAAAAGTTGCAAGTAAGTTTGATAAATTAAAATTTAGATTAGAAAGTAAAAAATAAAATTTTCAATTCTTTTAAAATGTTTTTTTTTTTTTTTTTTTTATAGAAAAATTATAAATCCCTGTTTTGCATCAGTCACTTAATTCCCCTGCAACACTTGTTTTAAAACTGATGAAATTTTTACATTTTTTATTAAATTTTATACATAAACAGATATCTACAAAGATTTAATTCAAAATTGCACGACTAAACGAATTCACGTCCCAATGCACTTGTGCGAGACGAGATATTTCTGTACTTTCCCCAACTCCCTAAAAAAAAAAAAAAAAAGAAACTTATCTCCATTCTAATAACTTTTTCTCATTTTTTTTAAATATTATATCTGACTCACATGTCAGGAAAATAGTACTGTCAGTTGTCATAAGTAAAAGAAAAAAAAATCAGCAAGAAAAAAGCAGACAGATAGCAATTTTTTGTCTTCACTTCAGTATTGGTCATTGATGAGTGCCAACATTTGTGGCATTTAACATTTTTTAAGGGCGGGGAGTTTCCAATATTTGCATTTCGAATTTTTTCTTTCAAAAGACCTCTTGTTAGGTTGAAAAGGTTATTGAATTTTTTTTACCCTATAAAAAAAAACAAAAAAAAAAAACTTTGCTTCTATTCTACCGAATCTTTTCATAAAATTACACAAAATAAAAAAAAGAGTCTAGCATTCAATCGGGATTCTTTTTTCGTTTATTGATGCGGCTTTGAATCGCTAACGACTTGGGAAATGGAGAAAAGAGAAGTCGTAAACTGAATCGTAATCTGGTCGATGTCAAGCAATTCCCGGTATTCATTTCGTTTTAAATAAACCTTTGTTCAAAGCCGCTAAAGCAAAGCGTATCAGATAATGCTTAAAGGTATTAAAGATGTCTTTAGACGGACATTGCAAAATAGAAAATTAATTTGTTAAAGTTAACGTGTCGTTATATAAAGGCGGTGTTTGTTTATAATTTTCAAAGTCATTTTAAAGATGTTTTGGTCTGTGAATGTAACTTTTCACTACAATAGATTATTTACTTGGTCATGAATTTGATCAAATTTGACATACATTTCCAGTTGTAAATGTAAAATTGAAAAAAAAAACTTTGAACCTCGATAATAGAACGAATGATGCCGCTATTATTCTGGAATGACATTTGTGCTGCCATCTGTTGTTCGTTTTAAGAAACTAATATAAATCTTACTTAAATTTTAGAATTATGAATGGAAACGAAAATTTAAAGAATTCAACTCTACTTCTAGGATTTTTATATGTTTTTCAAGTTGTTTTTTGTTTACATGGTAAATACAAAATAATTATGTGACAACTTCAGGTTAAATAAAACGATTGTGATTTTCAGAGTTCATGATTGAAGCTGAGAAGTTGTACGATGAACTTGCCACGGATGACAAATTATCATCGAAATTGACGTCGATTATTGGAGTTGAGAGTGACTTATTTTCAGTTGGTTTATTCGAGATAATAGAAAATCAATTCAGGTACGATAATTGCATTTTCATGATAGATAATACAAACTCTCTTGAGACTGTGGCAATAACTTTGCGCAGTCTGTAGTAGATTTGTCTCAGTCAAGTTTTATTATCTTGTTTATATTTAGACAAAATTAATATTTAAAAAAAATGTTTCTTTTAAATTAAGTTATTTAATTTTTTTACTTTCAGCATCGATGCAGCTGTCATTGAAAGTATTCTATCCAATACAAACACAGTAACATTCCCACAATTCATTCTCAAACTGTCACATCAGCTTAATAGTTCTCTAGGTAATTTAGAATTATAATATTTATTATAGATAAACTGTGTTGTTTTATTAAATAAAAAATACCACGAATGATTTTGTAATCTACAAATATTTGTTTCTTTTGATTTCATAAAGTGAGATAATGTTAAAAAAAATAATTTCAGTATTGATTAATGATTTTAATAATTTTAATAATTTTACCACCAGCTGGTGCTTTTAAACGATTCGACTCCATCACTAAACAGATTAACCATTTCCTATTCAAAATCAAAAGAAAGAAAAAAAAAGGCGGCTTCACTTCTATCACTTGGTGATGCTGCCCTCTTTTGACATTTAAAAACTAAACATCTTTTTTTATTTTTTTATGTACGGTATTTTAATTTTGGAACTTTCCTCTCTATTCAAGGGCAACTGCCTGCACTAGAATGCCAGGAAGTTCACGATACGAATTCTAAGAAATGATGCAATTTCTTAATTTTTTTCAAGAATTACAACTCTCGGTTTAAATTTACTTGTAAAATGTATATAAATAAAATCAATAAAAAAATTTGCATTTTATCATCCTCCATCTTCTTCTATGCAAAAAAGAAACTAAAACCGCCACAAACCAGAAATTAAGACATCAACAAATGGCATTTGGCCCTTTTATAGTCTTAATGTCACAGCAGCCAAGTGAAAAAAAGTGATCAGGAAGTCAGGGTTAGAGCAATGCTCATAAAAACCAATGTGTTTATCAGTCAAATTCAGCCCCTTGTGCTTAAAGTTCCTCGTTACGAAGAACCCGTACAAAAAAAAAAAAAAAAAAAGATTAAAATCAAAAAATTCAAAATAACACACTACTAAATACATAACTTATGGTGAGTAACTAAACACAACTCTCTTCATCCACATAATCAATATTTTTTTTTAATAATGATAAAACTAGAAAAAAATAAAAGATAACGCGGATCGAATTCGGGGAAATTTGAGGGCAAGTTTTATCTTATAAAGGCGAAAATTATGAGATGACAAAGTTTATATTTTTCATTTCACAAATTAGCAGCAGGTATTAATGAAACGCAGTCATTTCCAGTTCGATATCCTTTAAAGGGCGGTATTTACTTGCATTAATAATAAGGTAGAAACCCACCAGTTAAACAGGAAATGACCACTTGAGTTAAATGGTTGCGCATTTCTCACCGTTTAACGCGTGTCTCTTTACAATGTGAGATTTACGAACCGGACATCTTTGGACATCAAAAACAGTAAGTAAATACATTCAGTTTCACTACACTCATACAATTTCTCACTTTTCCTTAATTTTGTTTTTCTATATCTCAAGTTTAAACCCTCTTTGAAATGTTAAAGTTCATTCTACTCATTGGAATTACATTGAATTTGACGATAAGCACCTGTTTTTCTTGTTATATCGGTAAATAATCCTATTATCAGTGAAACAATCAAGTCACTAATGGGCGTAATGCATTTCCCAGAAACACACCCTGTCAATGATATCGTAAGAGAAGTAGGTTCAGATCTAATAATAACTTGCACGTTTGACGAGACGTGTCAAACAAATGCAAGTTACGTACATTGGACTGTTACTAAAAGCCACAACAGAAGCTCGCAGTATCATACTGATAATTTCGTAAAACCACTATCTAAACTCGTTGCACAATTGAACATTTCATCTGTAACTATTGACGACACCGGAACTTACTCCTGTTGGCCAGGAGCTAACAATATCATGTCGAAGAATATGAATTCTGTTAAAATTGGTTGTAAGTATCAAGAATTATCCCTATTATCACTATTGTGAATCGAATATTCAAATTCGTTGCAACTCTGTCCTTCGAAAAGTTTCAATTTGACATTTATTTAGACAAACCACTCGAAGACTTGTCATTCAACTGTACTTCATATAATGTTGATAATTTGACATGCACTTGGTCAGCTAAGACAAGTATTTACTTGGAGAAGACAGAATGGCTGCTAAAATACAAAACCGGAAGAAAGTAAAGTCAATTTTCTCTTATAAGTTAATTAATGTTTAAAGGTGAAAATATATTTCGTCTACAGGACTTGGACAGAGTGTAAATCAAATCCAACAGAAAATAACTGCACAATTATAAATCCCAGGTTAATCCGATACAAATTCAATTTAACTGGTAGAAATAACTTAGCCAATGAATCGTATGAAGAAAACTTTGAACATTACAAAATTGTTAAGTTAAATCCACCTGAGAATATCACGTGCACAACCAATAGTAGAAGTGCTCATCTCAAGTGGCGACCTCCTGTAAAACCGACTGCGATAATAGATTACGAAACTAACAGTCTTTGTGATAATTACAACATCGTCTTCAAAAGCAAATGGCATTCAGCTGTAAGTACTGTTGATGATATTAAACTCAGGTTTGTGCATTACAAGATTAATTAATATTGCAATAGGAATTTCGAACGAATAACACGGAGTATTCATTAAACGGCTTATTTCCACACACTAAATATATAGTTGAAATGAAAGCAAGATTGCAATATAAGGATTTCTTTAACCAATGGAGTTATCCATCTGTATTTAAATTTCAAACTAATGAAACAGGTAATTTTAAACTGAATTTCAAACTTTCAGAGATGAATATTTCTTTGATCTTACAGTACCAGAAGAATGGACTGCTTTGGCAGTCGGCAGTTTTCAAGAGTTGAATGAAGATAATTTGAAGAAAACCATTGTTTTATATTACAAGGTAAGGGTTTACACAAAATCTATCTTATTTTTGTTACTAATTTTCGTATTTTAATAGACTTTGCACCTAAATCAACATAATGGTGAAAACTTAACTTATAGAGTAGTTAGTAATTACTCCAGCATTGTTCCAATGTCAACTAACAAATCCTATGCTGAAATATCAGTTCCTATTTATAATTCTTGCACAGTGCATGTGTCAGCTATTAATACTGCTGGTGAAACAGCAAGTAGAAAATCCATCTTGATAAGCAACAATTCTAATGGTAAATAGACATACAGTAAAACATTAATAATATTAATACACAATTTGTACGTCTGGGAAGCAAACTTTTTTGACGTTATAATGGGGTTTACGTTATAAGCGAATAAGTTACTCGGGGGTTCTACTGTATTCAATGCAGTAAAATAATTTTTTTGTAACTGTAAATTTGTATTTTTTAAAGATATTCCTAAACCAGTAATCAATGACTTCATAAACTATGAAAATGGAACTTATTTGATTTCGTGGAACAGCTCTAATACAAATTTGAACTACACAATATTTTGGTGCGAAACTGAAGATGAAATTCAAGACGAGGAGAAAAAGTACATTCACTGTGATAGGTCTGGTCTGAACTGGACTCGAATTCAGTGCGGAAAAGAACTCTGCCAATATCCGGTTACAGTAAATACAAGAAGCACGCAATACCGGTTTGCAGTTGCGTCAAATGATGGAGATTTAAGCAGAGGTCTAGTTTGGGGGACTTGTACTATTCCCTTTAGCAGAAAGTCAATTCCAATTCTAAAGCCACAGCTTACAAACTCAATTACAACCTCTGCTACAATATCTTGGCATTTACCCTGTAAGAGTAGGATTACTACAATTTCAAGGTTTATTGTATATTATAAAGAGGAGGATAATTATTATTCAGGTATGTAAATAACATTTTTTTTTTTTTTAAATTTGATATAATTTTATTTTCTATTGTAGAAGATAACCAAACTGTATATTATTATGGTATCAACAATGGCGAATTCACACTTGGTACAAGTAATCTTCAAAGTGGTACTAATTACTCACTAGAAATGACAGTTGTGACTTTGAGTGGTGAGGAAGGAAAACGAAGTATTCCAATTAAGATCGAAGTTCCACCAATTACCACTTTAGAAGGTACTGTATAAAGTAAATAGATTTTTACAACTTTTGAATCATTTTCTTTTTAATCTTATTGCAGCTATTGAACAACAAGATTTTTCACCTTATATAATTTCTTTCACTATATTGTTTAGCTTTATCTGTCTTGCTGGTTTAGTCTTCCTGACATATGTAAAATAGTAAGAATTAGTATCACCACTTGTCAAATATTATTTTAACAAATTACTTTCAATTCATCAGTTTTAGAAGCAAGTTTCAAATGCTCAATAATATAATGCCACACATTCCAACTGGAATTCTAAACCCAACTGAACAAAACAAGGTATTGTAGTGTAAAATGTTTAAATTTACTAATAAAAAATACTAATTACCATACTCCACCTCTTTACAGATTCAGTACAGTCCTGCCAGAAGAGAAAGTGACTCAAAGTTTTCAATTCAACTGGTATGTTTATGTTCAACTTAAGGTTTTATTAAAATAATTTTTTGACCATTAAATGGGTTCAATTTCTATGTTAAATTGTCAATTACTTCAATTTGAAGTTATTTAGGTTATTTTAACTAAGTTAGAATGTTAACCCCTCTTTTTTCCCTCACCAGATGTGATCAAAGATGTCATTAAATGATAAGTAATGCATGTATTTTTCATGCACGAAAATTAGTTAGTTATACTAGTGTATATAAATATATATTACGTAGTTACAAAAATTTAATGTGATGATGTCATGAAATTTTTTTCCAATTTTTGTGAGAGTCGAATCTTCGCCAAAATTTAAAACCCTCACAATTTTTTTGTTTTTATGCCACAATTTTATGTTTAAAAGTTATGGCGGAAAAAAAGAAATTTAAACAGGTCTGAGAAGTCATGACGACATAATGAGAGGGTGGAATTAATCCTTTGCCTTGCTGCGTTTCCCCAAGTTCTATTAACTAACGCCATTTGTTAAATTTGTAAGTAGACGCTCCCCATTATTACGTCACGACCGAGAACGAGGTCAAGACTTTCTCTTCAAACCAAAGTCCAAACAGACATTTAACTTAAAAATTTTAAATAAATTTCTGCAAAAAAATTAATTTCATGAATTAAACTACCGGTATATATTTTTTTTACATGCTCTTTCACATAAAAAAAAATCGTGACACTAAATTAACATTTCTCTTTACTTTCAGCCTCAAGCAAGCTTAGAATCAGTAAATACCATTAACAGCAATACAAGTGGCTTTATTAGTGACAGTTTAGAAAGCATCTTAACCAGACATTCGAATAACGTCCTCACATCTCTAACTGAAAATCAACATTCATCAGAAGAAGATCAAAATCAACCCACTCAATACGTCACTGTAAAAAAACAACCGTCTCAATATGTAAATATAATATCAATGACGGAAGCCAGTGCATCTGAATTCCCACAGCCGACGAGGACGAGTGGAAAATATATTCCTTTGTCTATGATCGAAACTGCCAAACAACCTGAACCTCTTTTTTCGAATACAGGATACGTTCAAGCAGTGGATTTACACTCGAGTGTTAGTAATCCAAGTAGTAGTTTTAATAATAATTCAACTCCAGCACCGTCGTATGTGTTAGTGCAGAATTTCAGTCCAATTTGAATAAAAGTAAAACTTCTGTTGGAAATAATAATTCACTAGATTGTGAAAGTCAAGTGGATAGAAGGATAATGCAAATACTCAAAAGTAATTGCTGAGTGATCTGTGGAAATTTCTTCACTTTCAATACTCAAGAGAGTGAGAGTGCAACAAATTTCACGAATATCATAAAAGAATATTTTTGTTACTTTTAATACATGTTAACAGTGAAATAAATCCCTTTTGTATTTAAATCTGTGAGTCTATTTCTATTTCATGTTGGATTTGACTGTGATTTTTATAAATTGCCCTTCACAAATCCCACAGATTAACAAGTTAAGATTCTCAAAATAGTCCTAAGTCCAAGTCATAATATATCAACTAAAAAAAGAAAAAAAATTGGGGAAAAAAAACAAAAGTAAACATTGCTACTTCCCTAAATTGACATAAAAAATAAATTATTTGTTTTCGTCCCTCATATGACTGTTGGCTGTGATCTGCTATATGTTCGCTTAATTTACAGTTAACAGTAACCATAACTCTACTTTTCCTAGAAAAGAGGGACGCAGACTGAAAAAAATAAAAAACTTTTTTTGGTGGTCTGTTTGTTTCTCAACATGTGCGAAAAAAGTTGATAAAAAACTGAACTCGTGAGTGACATTTCCATTAAAATCAAAATACAAAATGAGGCAAATGATGATAATAAAACAAAATAACCCTTCATTTGCCAATAAACTCCAATTGAGCCAATTTCTATTAAATTGTAACGTTTAATTTTCTTTTCACGCTAGTAAAACTTTTATTAAAAGTTGAGCAACCCGTTAATTGAGAATCATCAACGCGACACTTAAATCACTCAATTAAAATCTTCCTACAATAATTTTTACCCTACCCTTAAAAAAAAGCAAAAAACGGAAATATCCCACTGTCAAACACAGCAGGAAAGTTCTCTCAACCCTAAACTTGACCCGTTCATCTTCAACAAATTGCATGAAAATGACGAATAATACACAGACAGGAAGATCCTTTAATGTCTAACCCAGACCAAACAAATCTCAATCAAAACCTTAAAAAATTCAATCAAACAAAATTACATCATTTTTATATTTTGCCCCCTGGTGACAAAATTTAACAACAATAATTCAAAACATCAAAAAATCAACCAAAATCACTTTTTTTTAAAATTCCGTTAGAGGACCCACTGTGTCACTCTTACCTTTACATCTCCCGACATTGTATGACTCACTAAAACACATCCATGTGTTGTTGTCTGTCATCACACGTTAAAAAACTCATTAAATTTTTTTTAACCCATCACTGTAATTAAATAAAACAAAGTTTCAATGGAGTAATTCATGTCGAGATATTAAAAATGAGAAAAAATTGTGAAATATATACGTGGTTTACCCTCACCATAGTAAACCATCACTCATCGTTATCTCGTCTTTAAAAATATACACAAGTGAACAGTGGAAAAAAAATTATTTTTTTTTATAAATTAGTTTTTCCTCTGGCCATCATCGCCCTCTTGCCACAAAACAAGCTACTAAATTTATTTCTTCATCCACGCATCTACTTCAGTAGCCAGCAGCGGCTACGGATGGATAAGGTTAACTGGAGGAAAAACGGATGATTGAAAGCGAAGATAACATCATTTGACTTTTGATTTTGTCGTATACTATTTGAATTTTGAGTGAAAAGATGTTTAGTAAAGTAGTTTTATTCACACTTTTACTCCAATTTCAAATTTTCCCCGTTATTTCGGAATCTGATGATTCGGTTTCAGCAAATGAAACGCTAGTAGGTAAGTTGATAAGTTCTTTCATAGAAATTTTTTATTTTTGAAGCCTTTTGAGTGGTTTTTATTTTACAAAATTATTATTTTTTGAATATTTTAAAATTTTTAAGTGAAACTTTTTTTTTTATTTTTTTATTTCACATTCACTGAATTAGACATTCCATCAATTCCAAGCGAAGTTTGGGCCGAATTTAATTGCACTTTTGAGTCCGATTCCTGTAACTGGACAGCGGATAAATTCAGTGATGCGTCTTGGCATTCGACGCTGCCGATTTTCAGCATCCCACCACCACCTCAAGGTAAAATAATCTCAAAACCATCATCTTTACATGTTAAACTTCAATTCACATTAACATTTAATTCACGAAAAATTCTGAGTGTTACGATATACGCTATTCCCGCAGCGTGCGACGATCGTGTGACGTCACACGATCTAAGTTAAGGACCGCTGCTCGTCTGGATTTTTTTTTTTTTTTTTTTTTGTGCGTGTAAAAATTTAAGACAAGTGTTCGGTGAAATAAGTTAAACGTACATAGTCCCAGATGGTTATTTTTAAGAGGACAACAGCTGCGATTGTAAACTGACACTGAAATTCACGGTTACATGTCGCACAACGTTTTATAATCACATTAAACCGTGGCTCGGACCGAATGCATCTAATAATTCAAAACATGCACCGCTTTTTGAATCCCTGGGAAAATCGCTTCTCCTTAATACAAAATTTAAAACTCTAAAAAAAAAATTTAAATCTTAATCTTAATTTTGTTTTCATGATTTTGTTACAGGAAGTCAATTTTTGCGACTCAATTACAACCGTAAGAAGAAGTGGGGAGAACGCGGACAGATTTTTTCACCAGCATTTTCTCAAAAAATACGCTGGTTACGGGTAGATTTCTGGTTCTACGTCTCCTCACCAGGTTTATACACCTACACCACGGTGAAGTTGGGGTTGGTGAACGAACGATTGGTGTTTCACTGGTTGTTCGGATCGGCTGCGATCACCAACGGTTGGGATCCGAAATGGATTCACGTTTCGTTATGCATACCTAAAATTCAACAGAATACCAGGGTGAGTTTGTTACTAGTTCAAAGACTAACTACTGTATTGGCTATTTTATTATTTTCACATTGAAATAATAGTAATTCAGCATTTCAATTAATTATTATTATTTTTATTTTTATTTTGGGGCTTTGATTCAATTACATTTTGCATCAAAATGTTTGTTTACTTGAAAACCTTGTTGTTTATATGAGAAAAATAGTATATGTTTGTCTAACGGGTCGAGATTGAGTTTCATTCATTGTGAATGAAAACATCTGGTCACATTGATCATGTAGCAGTTGATTTTTTGTTAAGATTATCTAGTCCTTGTGTGCTTTTCTAATTGCCTTTATTAGGGATCTTATTTCAGTTTCTCTCCTTTCCCAACAATCTGATATCCCTAATAACTAATGCCTGGTTTACACTATACTGTACCTTAAGTTCTAACTTAATAAATTTCGAACTTGTGAACTTCAAAGTTGACTGTAACGTAAATGCTCTAAGTTTGAACTTCGACTTAGAAGTTCTAACTTTGTTAGTTCGATTACGAAAATTCAAAGTGGTGAAGTTCGACACTTCTATGTTCGAACTTCGTAGCAGTTTATTGTAAACACTTAATATTCGAAATTTATATAGACTTTGAACTTATTTTTTCCATGATGAATGAAGGAACGTTTTCGTGACATTTAGGTGATGTTTTTCTAATTTACTACGGTGCTCCATTTAATTCGAAGTTGATCGTTAATTTAAACACGACCAACTTCGAACTTTTACACTTCAAATTTTAAAGTTCGAACTTTGACTAAAATGTACATGTTAAGAGAATTTGTGGGAAATTGACTTATAATGTGTATTATAAGTTATAAATATTAAGTCGATTGTTGCTTATGTTTCAACACAGTCCTTAATACTCAAAATTATGCATTCAATGTCACCCTCAAAAAAAAAAAAATTAACGAAAGACTCACTTCTACCCTTACGTAAACCCACAAGTTAGAAATTATTTTTAAGCCTATAAACTTCCTAGAGAAACCGCAAAGAAACATCTTTTCACCCTTTTTTCATAAACCTTAAAACATCTTCCCAATCATATTTCAAACTCACTTTTTCATCCCCAAAGAGCACAGGGTAATTAATTCCCCTTTCAATCACATTTTCGCCCTCACACATCATCCTTCACACTGCATCATTCTTACATCACACATCATTTTTTACTCTTATTTTTTCAGCTCGTATTTTTCGGTGAAGCAGAAAAGGGCCATGACGTCGCTATCGATGATGTAGTTGTAACTGACGAGGGTAAGGATGAAATTTCAGTAGTGGTATTATAAATCATAATTTTTCTTTTTTTTTTCTTTTACTATCATAAGTGGAACCTTGTAACAAATTAACCCTACTCAGCCCCAACGCTCTTCCTCAGTCAACAACCGAAAGCGAGAAAACAAATTGTCCGAACCGAGCGGTGCTTTCGACACACAAAGATGTCTTGTTCGCACTCATGTTGGCATGTTTTTTCCTACGGTTCATCATCGAGTGAACGAATGACTTGTCTACCGTTTGATTTATTACTTTCTCACTCTCAGCACCAGTTG
>JAQFZP010000520.1:0-33322 GCA_034695745.1 Geophilus truncorum
CTTGGTATTTCACTCCCAATTCACTTCTAAATAAAATGTTAGCAAGAAAAACACTTTAGAAAACAGTCTACACTATGCCTAGCACCATCTTGAATTTTTGATTTGGATTTAAATCAGTCAGTTGATGTGAACACCCTCTTGATTTTAGATTTTGCTTAACTCAGTTGACTGTGATGAAATCTGAGCAGATGAGATCCATTTGCTTCAAATCTGCAGTGTGAACATAGTATTAGTCTTCTTACCCCACCCCTTAGTTTCTTCAACCAAGTGTCAGATACAAGAATACCCACACAAATCAGGCTTAGGGTCTTGTGAAAAAGTTGAACAACCTATACTTTTGTGTTTTTAAACAACAAGTGACTACTGGATGTTCCCACCCCACCTTACCCCGCCCAGAAAAAAGTAAAGACAAGCAAAATGTAATCTAATGTGTTATGTAGCGGTTAATATTTTGTCTACTTTAAAATTTTGTGTGAGTTATGATCATTGGATTCCAATTTCGAATTCTGACAGTTTCGCCCAGGTAATACCATGCCACGTAAGCAGCAGTGCATGCCAAGTACGTTGGTCCGAGCTTGGATCAATTAAAGTGCAAATTCCAATCTGTCACTCACTTAATAACTACTATCAAGGCGTTCGTAGCTTGCAAACACAGTCTACTGAACACTGTAATAAACATGCATTTGTCTCTCTCAAATGCTGGGTAATTTTCAAAGTGCGCAGAAGCACACATTCAAATTGAGTTTGAAATTTGTCATCAAGACAGTTAAATATTGAGTTATTTAAATTCACAGAAAACTCTTGCGAAACGAAAAACAAATGAAAGGAAATAAAGTAAAATTAAAATTTTAATTTTTCTAATAAAAAAAAAAACAACTTTAACAGGTGACATTTTTACTTGGAGTTTGGAATAACTTGGTTTTAAAACTCATATTTTTAGTTTACTTTGAAAATTTTGATAACTAACTCTGAAGTCTAAACCCGAGTTTTAAGGAGAGTTATTCAAGTGCAGTGAGGGATGAAATTGGGGATTAAACTGGGGGATTCCTTTTTCCCTACTGCCAAATCCCCTGCCAGCCACAGTGTGTCCCAAACACACACACGGATGACAATTTGCATTGCTAGATTTACAATATACTTGATAAAACTTGATTTTCTTTTTTCCTTGTCAGCAGGTTATAAATCAAAGTGAGAATTATTTTCAAATTTTCCAACATTTTGTATACACAACACAAAAAAAAGAGAAACAAATGGTTGATGCAACAGAAAAGAAGGAAAGTGGTAATATCCAGCTGAGAGAAAGAAAATATGTTTTGACTTCTTATGACTTTATGGCCTAAATCTCATCCTAAATCATGTCTTGAATTAATAAATTCTCACACTTCAAGAAAAACTAAAACTTTAAAAAATTTACTTTTAACTTCAACTTGACCTAAAATTTTTATATCTAAGAAAAAAATAATTTATCATTATCAATATGTAGTTCAACTTAAAAAAAAAAACCACAAGTTCAAGTTAAATATTTTTGACTTTCTTTTCTTATCATCAATCTAAGCATCCATCTTATTTTTCCTGCTATTTGTTTTGTCATACAAATATCCTTGCTTCACTGGCACTTATTAATGATTTCATTCTCTCTCTTTTTTTATCCTTATAAAGATAAATATTTAACTCAGGCATTCCTTTTTTCATAATCAAAACTCAGGGAAAGTTGAGGCTGTATAAAGAAACTCATTAATGAGCAAACATTAATAATTATTATACTTTTCTATCTTGATAAAAACACTTTTAGTATAAAAAAGGAGTAAAAAATAAACTCAAAAATATTTTAAAATTGAATTACTATGTAATTTTTTTTCTTTCGACTTTGTAGTAAACAAACTTCTTTGTGACAGCTTTCCAGCAGCTGTGGGTAGCAGAAAAAATACCTCTTAAGTCCTAAGAAATTTTTTCCTCACACAATACTCAAGCTTGTCACTTACTACAATAGCTGTTTATCACATTTTGTTGAAGAAAACATTGTAGAAGCTAAAACCTTTGTCATGAAATAAACTTTTCTCTGATGCAATCCAAGTTATTCATGCATTTGCAGCTGTCAGGTCAAAACTTAATTATACACTTGCAATATCTACAAATCTGACTTTCATTTTTTCCTCTGCATAAAATAAATTTATTTATATGATTTCTAATATTTTGTTCCATAAATATGAACTTGTGTCAGAAATTACCCTGTAATTAATATCCCTATTTTTTTTATAAAAGAAAGTATCACATTTATCACATTTTTTTCATGTTACAGTTGTAACCCGAATAATAAACATGAGAATACACATTTTATAAAGTAATATTTACATGCATGTGCACTCTTTAAACTTCAATGACTGAAATAAAGTTCATGCCGTCCCCCACAATCGATAAATCTAAAGCAACTCTATACTCAATAAACAAATACATAAATAATTAAGTAAATAATGCTCTTCTATTTTGAAAAATCACTTCAGAATAGTAACAACACTGAGTGACATTGCCTCCGACTTGTAAACACGAGACAGATTTATTTTAAGCAAAGCATCAGTTATTTTAAAAAGGAACTTGTCAAAACCACGCTGCCAGAATAAATAGCATTAAATCTTGCCGAATTCTTGGACAAAGTGCACGTACTAACTTCAAGTGTAATGTTGACACTTAAAAAGTGGACTTTTAAAACAATTACTGCACACTAATAAATTTATAAACTAAAAAAAAAAAAAAATAATAAAAAAAAAAAAATAAAACGCCACCCAGTAGTTAAAAAAGGAAATAAGTAAAATTTTTGAGTAAAAGAACAATACACAAGTCCAAAACAATTTATTACTCTTGGTTGAAAGTTTGGTGTCTGTCTAGTGGCTACGCACCATTTGCACCCACTAGCGGGTAAAACTGGAAGGTAATGGTTAGATTAGTTTCGGTTTCGCGTGCTCCTGGGTGAATTACTTGCACTTTTTTATTCATCAGATGTCATTTTGTGTTTATAATTTTTAAATTTAAATTTTTTTTTTTTTTTTTTACCACTGACAAGACTAAAGTATTAAATAAATAAAAAAAGCTAATTGAAATTATAGCCCAATTGACTTGATGACAAGACTAATCAGAATAAGATCCCCTATTACCGACTCAATAATAACAATGTTCATCCAGCAAATAAAAAACCCCCTCACCAACTGAAGGAAAAAACTAACAAATCCTCAATAATAGAATAGCAGACCAATTTAATTGGACAATAAATAACGCTACATGTTAGTTCTTCTACCCCTACCACTTCTTTTTAATCTATAATTGCGAATTTACTTGTAGAAATCCCTTTCACAATGAATTATCTGTGTGCTCCAATAGTAATTACCAAGTGGAGAAAGGTCAATTAAGAATGAAATATGGACAAAGTGAGAAAAAATACAAAAACAAGAGATCAAAGGCCATTTTGCCTATTTATAACGGACTTAAAAAGAAATTAAAAATTAATTAAAAGGGATTTTTCATTTAAATCACTCGCAATTTGAAACCCAAACTGCCAGCACAAGTTGGTTCCCGTAACCCAAGCAGCGGACGCTTTGGAAATTCATACTCAACTAGATTTTTGCTGAGTGTGTCTTGGATTGCACTTTTCTGCTTTACTCCTCCTAATGGGACAGGTTTCGATTGAAGGGCAGCCTGGCATGAAATTCACACAGCAAAAGGCTTTTTCGGATGAGACATCCTCGCATTGTGACTAGAGCCAAAAGCTGTGATAATGCCCTCAAAGAGAAGTTAGCTAGAATGGGAAAGGGAGGAATTTGGGAGATGAGAATCACATGCACAATCCAAGTACGGACAAATGTTGTTAGAGGACGGCTACAGGAGCAAATAGCTTTTTCTTAGCTTTTGGTTAGATTTTTTTTTTTTTTCTCTCTCTCTCTCTCTCTCTCTCTCTCTCTCTTTCCTTTTTCCATTTATTTTATCTCTTGTAGGAGCTTTAAGGAATGTTGATATTGTTTTAGATTCAGAAACAAAACACTCCACTGAATCTACGAACAAAAAAATTAAATATTTCTGAATTTATATTTCCAAGAAAAATATTAATTGTTTAGTAACTCATAAAACCGTACAGCGACCTCTAGTGAAAGAATAATTCTTTTTTTTTTTAATATTTTATCTTTAAATTTTAAATATGAAGTGCACGAGAAAATTATTATGGAAACTGGTGAAATTTAATAAAGTACTAAATCCTAACAATCCACTTCTACTTACAACTAACTTGAAAATTCTACATAACTAGCTCTGAAAATGACTGCAAAAATGCAGTAAACACGCCATTCCAACTCCTTACCTTCTTTTGATGGCAAAATTAATAATGCGGCCACTTCAACGTACTTAACCGTACTTATAAACTTCATAAGTTTAATCCAACACCAGGTGTTGTGTTTTGCATTCATTTTTTTAAATTAATTTTTTTTATTTACAATACATTTTTTTACCCTCTTTTTTTATAACTTTAGATTAAAATCTTCATAAACTACTGAATGTTGAAATTTAAGCCTTTTTCTTTTCAAAACTAAAAAAATTAAATAAAAATTTTGTTTTATTCAAAATTCTTGAAGCAAACCCTATCCATCTTAAAGCCTATTAGAATTGTTTTAAAAATAATAAACTTGGTTTTTGTAATGAGATGTCTATTTTTTTTTCATTTTAAAGCTCAGTTTGATATGAAGACAAGTTAAACATGACTTTGATATTTACTTCTAAAGACCTCCAAAACAAGTTTTCTTTTTCATTATCAATTTTTCAACATTTTTTATTTTTTTTTAAATGTAACTAAATAAACCCATATCAAACTCCATTTAAAGTACCCTATCATCTCCCATCACTGCAATAGTGGGAACAAGCTAGTGTTTTTGACTCATGTATGTCTCAACCTGTCAATCCCTTATGCCCGCAACTAAAAGGTACTGAATAAACGCATTTAAACCCTTATGTCCAAGTTCACACACAGATTAAAATGACAGCCACTTAGAATGAAAACTGTTAAAAGAATATTAAAAAAGAGGAAGCAAATTGACAAGACTTCTTCAAAAACTGTTTAAATATTTATCACTCAAATTGATATTGGACATGGTCATCACTCTAATCCTTTTGTCACTTCAATGTTACCATTTCTATGGAAGAAGAGCAGATGGACTTTCAGTGTGAATGTTAACATTCATCAATTGGCCACATCTAACCCCTTCACCAACCATCCACACCATCCCTTCACATAAAATACAATTTTTTTTTACTTTCTTTCAAATGGAATTTTCACACATCCTTTGAAAAAATGCTAACTCACTACCCTACTAACTTTCCCACTATCAGATGGGAACAAATTTAGATTTAGAGACAATTGCCTTTGTGAATTCTTCAGTTAAATTGAAAAAAAAAATCGACTGAGGATTCCAGAGAAAATCCATTAAGCAGAGAAGAATAAGTCTAAATGAAAAACTTATTCAAAACCTAGTAATGTGAAAACTAAAATAATTGAAAAATCGAATAAAATATTGAAGTTTTAAGACTCTTTACTACTTTTACTCGTTTCAGTAATGATTACAAAAATCTTGCAACATCACTGCCCTGTATAAATAAAAATTTATCTTTAATTCACTTATTTCTTAACTAATAAAACAATTTTTGTAAACTTGAGCTTTTAATTCTTAAAAAAATTTATTAAATGCACAATTGGTTTCGTATAACTAACTAACACAATAAAGTCTTATTTTTGTTTCTAAATTATACCAACATTGAGTTTATTGTATAATCATGATAAAAATAAGTTTATTCATTCATTTAGTTGACAGATTTATAAAGAATCTGTTTTAATAATAAAAAAAAATCAACCAAAATATTAATTATTAAAACTCAAATTTTCACTTCCAATATCACGATTGGTCCCTGAAATGATCTATACCGGTAATGCTAGAAATTTGGCCCAAAAAAAATACGGTAGTCTTTTCCTGGTTATTGGTTGTGTCCTTTTTGACAACCTGTTTCATAGAAAAGATGATTTTTGTGTGCCAAATTTACATAATTATCGATTTTTCTGGGGTCAAGAGTATTCGGCAAAATAATATTACGAATTTAGACACCAGCCAATTGCAGGCCCCCTTTTGGCATCAACATGTGCCTTGCCTGGTGTTATAAATGCAAAATGAACAAAGTAAAAGCAAACAACCACTAAAAACACCAAAATACCAATAAAATTAAAGCAAAGAAAATAATAATTAAATGCAAAATAAAATTAAAATATTGATGGAAAAAAGTAAATAAACCCCCCCAAAAAAAACAAAAAAAAACAACGAAGGGAAAATCTTCACTAAAAAAACGTTGATGATAAGTTATAAGCAGTGTCATGAGTTTCCACCATACTAATGACTACGAAAACTTAATTCTGAAAGATTAGAATTATTTCACAATAAATTTAAAATTTAATATCACAAACTAAATTTTTAGAAAACCCTCTGCCATTTTACTTTCAAGATAAATTTCAGGTGGTTTTTAGTTTATCGCATGACTAATTCTCAAAGAAAAATTCATTCAACTACGAAATAAAGAAACCAATGCCCCTTATTGGTCAACAGACGACTAAACTTTGGGTCTGTTTTTTCCATTAGAGAAACTGAATAGACGTTTTGCTGTCCTATAGTAAAACACCATCTTACAACATGTTGGAAACCTTTCTCTCACTTGTTTAATGGATAAAAGAACCAGATCTTCAACCTGGTTTGCCTCTGGCAACCATTTCTACAGCTGCTCTTAGACTTTTTTTCCTCGTATTTGGTTTGAGATGACACCGACAAGAGGAGGAGGGGAAAGAAATAGGGGAGTTTGTTCTTTAAGAGTCCAGGTTCTGAGAGATCATCTGCTACTTAAGTACAAGTAGGTGGATAAGGGGTTCATGACAAGAATCTAGCGAATTTAATTTGTTGATGTTGGGAGGTCCCCATTCAAGTTTATTTGAACTAAAGGCGTCTGGAAATTTAACCCTTTGTACACACAAAATACTTTAAATAAACAAGTTAAATAATAAATTGGTTCATTTATTACTTGGACAAGTTAAAAATTCTGTGCAAAACCGTTGTCTTACGTAAAATGATCATTTATCTCGATCTAACTTGAAAAATAGTGACAAAAATATGTACCGTATTTTCGCGAATATAAGACGCACACGAATATAAGTCGCACCCTAGTATAAGACGCGGGTTTTGAGTGTTTGTGTAAAAAATGAAATGTATAAGTCGCACCTTATTATATGACATACTATATTAGAGAAAGAAACCGTGAAACGTGTAAAAAATAAATTGTATAAGTCGCATCTAGAGTGTGGCGTATGTAAAATCTTGTGTAACCCGCGTCTTATATTCGCGAAAATACGGTAAATCTTAATTTTCATAAGAGTACAAAAACGAACCAATCAACTAAATGAATTCTGAGACCGTTCTGGCCATATAACGAATCGTAATACATAGTATGTATTATGATTCGTTATATGGCAAAAATTAGGCCGTAAATAGAAATTTGTCGATAACCGAAGGGCCGTTATAGCAAAACGCCGTATAAAGAGCGACCGTATAACGAGGTATGGGTGTAATTATCAAAAAAATCCATAAATTTATATAGATTTGTGATATCAATAAATAAAATAATATCGGTAAGCTCGATAAAGTGAAAAATGGTCACAAGACACAAAAGACATACTTTAAAAATCCTTATTACGGTATTTAAAATTCTTTAAGAAAATTTTACCACTTTACCCGCACAGACAATAGAAGTCCATAAACTCTAGCAAAACTGATAAATGACTCAGCCAAAATGCCAAAACACTAGATGGGTTCGTATATTATTTCCACATGTGTAAAACAAGATTAAACTAGTTTAAATTACAATTCATACATTTTTGACAGCATACACTTACTTGTAGATCGAGTAAAATGACAAGTTTATTCAAAACAACTTATTTAGTGAATTTGACTCATGTACAAAACATAAACGAACCCAGACCTAGTAACATTCATAAGAATGCGATATTAGAAAATGCCATTTTATACTACGATGTTTGGAACAAACAGTTTGTTCATTTCACCAATTAAATAAACCTTTACACACCAACAAAAACCAGATTTCATAAAACAAACGAAAAAAATTAAAGTTACATTTTCTTGTTTTAAATGTCAAATTTAAAATCGATTAATTATACTTGTACATAATAGGGAAAAAAAGTTTTTGTTCAGTTTTCATCTTTCTAATAAACTAGCAAACTAAATTAGACACAAACTTTTATCTTACCGCTTCAAGAAACTGCGCTTCTCTTCCTGATTGAAACAAATCACTTTTTCTATTCAAAAACTGTAGAAGAAAAAAAGGAAAAGAAAAAAAGACCCCCTCAACTTGGAAAAGCACACACACTTGTGCGTAGGCTTAAAATGACACAATTATGGAGAAGAATAGAAGGGGAGGGATACAAAACAAGACCTCCTCAAAGAGAAGGAAGAACTCCAAAGAAGAACTACGCAGCTGCTCACTAGATTTAAGCCCCCAACTTCACTCAAAATGATCAGCAGACCATGGACCACTCAATACACCTACGGGATTTCTATTGACAAGTTTCCTAAGTAAACATCACATTTCTACACTTCCATTTCAACTCTTGTTAGTTATGGTTTCTAAGAAATAAAATATAAAAAAATAATAAAAGTGACTGAGTGAGTGAGTTTCATATAAAACAGGTCTGAATGAAAACCACAAAGAAAATTTTATATATGACTCTTTAAAAAAATTGAAATTTAATCAAATTTATTTTATTAAACAAAGTTTAATATAGTAATGAAACTATAGGTTTTGAAGTAACATGAAATTTTTAATATTTCAATAAAATTTAATTAAACATAAGAAATATTTGTAATTTTGTGTCTATTTGAAGACATAGGTTTAACTTCTGTTCAAACATACCTCACCCAGTTAAATTTCTCTCATCTAAAATTGCGAAATGGAGACATTCAATATTTGCAATAAGAGAAAAAGATCCGGGGGTATTTTTTCCCATCGTTTGTGTGTCTTCCAATTTCAACTGACCCTCTAAAACCAGGACTTTCGCTCTACTGGCCTCAGTTTTGACCTCGCAGCTAAAACACTCGCAAAAATCTTTAACACCACTAGAGTTTAAAAATAAATAAAAATAAATCTATAAAAAAAAAAAAAAAAAGAAAGAAAAAAAAAAGGAAAAAAAGTTTTAAATTTAATCCACATTCTCGAAATAAGAGATAACAGTGAGCACAAAGTGAACTTGACCACAAACCCATGACTCAAGTAAATGCGACGTAAGAGTATTGACTCTTCTCTTCTTTCTTCTTATTTCTAGGTCAGCATCAAATTTCGCCCCCCAAAACTTATCACCACCTTTGTGCTTTCTCTCCACGTTGCGATGCAATTCGACAGAAAATTGGACCAAATGTGATTCATGGCTCTGACCACTGCATTCCAACAAGAAGATGCCACCGGGCCAAGATGCCACGTTTCCATGACAACAGCTTCATCAGCACTTCCCAATTTCCCCACAACCTCTGATATGAATCAACTTCTGGAATGTGCAGAAACACTGCGTTTCTTTTTTCACTTATAAGAGACTCGTTTAAGAAGTAAATTTCTTATAATAATCATTTATAAAAGTTTAAACGAGCTGAATAGTTATTTGGAGAATTAATTTATTTCTCCCAGTTAATTGGTCAAATCAGAAACATGGCCACACACTCAAGTCTTACGTTTATCCAATGAATTGACCATTAGCCGCACCTCATTATCAACCAATTAGTAATAATGAGTGACTCATTAATGAAATTAAGGAAATAACTTAGCTGTAAAAAAAACAATAGCCATTCTCTTTTCTTTGAACCTTATTAAGCTATCAAAACGTTAGAAAACAATATAAAATCTCAAAGGATGCAATAAATTAATAAAACATTCATTTCCCTAGTTTTATTTATTTAAATGTAACATTTAGCTTAAATTCTACTTCATTTGCATGTATTTAGATGACCGACTAGATATCTGAGAACTGATAACATCTATTCTTGGTATCCGTTGCATTCAAAATTTCAAATTAGTCACCAGAAATTTGATTTCATAAAACAAATTCATTCAGTTCTTGCATTTCCATCCTGTATCCATTTTTTTTCCAATTTACTTACAGTTGTTTTCAACATTTCCTCATGTAGAAATTCAAAATCATCTCTGATACGAAAAACAAACAACATAGCAGAGTTTTCCTCAAATTCTGTTTACTTTTCTACATCGTACTTGACTAAACCCAATGAAATCACTTATTTAAACAACAAAAGAGAGGCATTTCTCCGAAATTACTCATTGATTAAATTACAATTTCTATATCTCATTTATAATATACCATTTTCGTTGCTATTCCCACTTCCTTTTTATGATATTCATGAGACTATATCTAAGAAGATATTCAACTTATCTCTAGCTTCAGATGGAGAAAAGGGGGTGCAGTAAAAAAGTGGAGCAAATTTCAGCATCTACAGTCCCTTGGTCCTTGCATTATTGATGGAGTACTAAACCTCGATACGACGAAAAGCCCGCACCAATGCACCCAAAATGGTCTTTGTTGTAAAAGATAACAGAGTTTCAGCCAATAAAATGTCTCTATCCAAATGGTAGAAGTCATACATGTGTAGGAGCGCATTGACAATAAGACGATGCTTTTGGTAGGAGAGGGTGTCATTACGCCTATATTCTCTCTTTCTCCCCCTTTCGCACGAAAAAAATATAAATACCCGTAAGAAAAATAGAAAAAAATTCTTAGGTTCTAATAATTCCCGGTAGGTAATAAGTAAAAGTAAAACAATTTAATTTTTTTTTTTTTTAATTTAAAAATAAAAATCAATTTCGTGAATAATTCTCGGATACCACCAAAAATACATGATGAATATTTTTAACCCGAAAAAAAATTATTTTAAAAGTGAAAATATTTTTTTAGTAGCAATTTTTTTTTTGAAGATCCACGTAAAGCCTTTGGGAATAAAAAGAGGCCCCTGAAGCGAATACGATAACGGTACGGTTCGATTCGATTCACACAGGAATCTCCAAGTCTACTGCCAATTAATCCAGCAACCTCCATCATCCTGCAGTCACTTTTCTTGGTACCAATTTCAATTTCCCCCTCCCCTCCCATTAAAGGGGGTTTGTGCAATACTAAAAAGGGGGTGGGGATCAATTCCAGTAGATTTCTAGGACCATTTCCTAGCACTTGTATTGAAATTGGATTTGAAAGCTTAGAACGACGAGCTAACTTTCTCTTTTTCTTCGTTTCTTCGAAAGAATATTTTTATAGCATAACACTTGGCTGCCCCCAAAAGCTATCAAAGAGAACACACACCTGTCTAAATGCCATGAAAAATGACTTGGTCAATGATAGCAATAGCTTTATTATCCACTACACCTCTCAACTCGTCTGGAAATATCGCAGTCTATTATAATTTCAAGAAGAAAAATTCTCAAATGTTAATAAAAACTAAAACAAAATGAAAATAATAAAAAATTGTTTGCACACTTTCACACCAGGTGACTTCTCATGGACCGATAGGGGGCCGCAGCCAAATTCCCGCCAACAGGTTTTTATAGAGACCGTTCCCCTCTTCATAAATTTCCATGGTAATAATTTGAAATAACAGGTGGTGGTACTTGTAATTACAATTAGTCCACTGTATACTTCTGAGTATTTAACTGGCGTCAAATAATTAATACACAATTTGAAAAAAAAAATTGTTCTTTTCAATTGAATGTACTCGACTCAAGGTCGTAAAAATGTAATAATGGAATTAGACGATGTCGAAGACAAGATTATTAAAAATATTATGGTGGTCTGAATTTGGGTCAATTGCCTAATCAACTATTCCCTATAATGGCTGCAAGTGAAAATGCAGCAATTAAAGACACTCCCAAGAGGTCTGTGTGGATGGCATATCTTAAATCAAGCAATGAATAAATAAAAACATTAAAAAAAAAGAGTTGCTATAAAAACAAAACAAACTGGGTGCGTACACATTTAAACATCAACTAGAACATCTTTAATGTATCATAAAATGACCAAAAGGACGAAAAAGATAAAAGTATTAATTAAGATCACGTCTTAAAGCTACTACTTAAAAGAATTAATAACTTCCTCCACATTGATAAACATTTGCAAAAGGTAACAACATGTTACTTCATTATAAGCACCAGTGATTACAGTGCTCCCTTATTCCCCCCTCAACCTTAAGATTTTTACATGCACTTGTCAATTTCTTAACAAGGTCCCTTCAAGTCTGGCAGATGTCTCAAGTAATTCTACTTTTTATTCAATTTTTTTTAAATGCCAATTCTTTTCTTTAACAGCAATTATTCCAGGTAGCCTAGTGAACTGCTGGCCCTCCAGCATTTTGTGGTAGGAGCCTTTCATTAAGAAAACACACAATATAATTAGAGAGGGAATTGCATGAGCAAACTGGCTGACTTAGGCCCAATGTAATTGCCTATTATCATACTAGAATTACTTCATCATATGGAGAAAAGAAAAATACTAAAAGAAAAAAAAGTGGAAAATATCTTTCATTTCATAGCCAAGGTCAATAAAAATGTTTTTCTATTAATTTTTATGATTTGAGTAATAAACTTGATTGATTGATGAGTGTATGTAGTGTTTATAGCTGAACAATTGCATTGAAGGTTATTTTCATCATGTTTTATTTCTTTGAACAGAAAGAAAAATTAAGATATAAAACTGTTAGTCAATTGCCTCAAGTTGGTCATACTATATGAAATTACAGTTAGATATTTCAGAGGGCACAAAGGCTTGGTAATCCTCCATCATTTCATTACCAGAAAGTGGAGAATCCTCTAAATTGCTACCGTCACCTGTGTACACCTATTTATGACTCATGGGTTTCAATTTAAGCCTACTTTTATTATGGTAAGTGCATGGAGAAATGGGAAATTTATTCAAATGTTCATGATTATTACTTATACTAATTTCCAATTGAATAATTTTCAACGTGCAAGTAGCACATTTGCCAAATAGAATTTTAAAAATGTGCCACCGTGAAATGATTCATTGATTGTTTTGTAAAATTTCAAAACTTTGTTTACTTTTAAATGCTAAGCTTTCAGTATTTCTTATTTTTGAAAATAAATGCCACGTACAGTACAGACGTTTCAAAAACATCTGTTGCGACTAAAAATAAGTACCGTTCTTAAACTACTGATTTCAGTTCAGAAATGTCACTTTTCATTTTAAAAAATAACAAAACGTACAGTACTTACTAACAAGAGAATCACAGGTGTAGTTGAAATAACAATTTTCTAAAAAGTAACACTTAATTTTCCTTAATATTTTAGTTAGACAGTTATTCTTCTCTACTTAAACCATCCCAAAATGATTCACCAAATTCTATAGATCACATTACTCCCCTAGACAATCCTCTTAGCCTTTCGCACTTCCCCAAAGATGCACTTTCCATGTAGTATTCTTCGTAAATCTTGATAAATTAGTGTCCAACATCATCAAAATTCCTCTGGAATTAACAGTTCAACTTCCCAAAACGTAAAATTTATTTCTTGCACCGTGTCTAAATGTTTCTGCTTACAAACAAGAATTAGCTGCATTTTTTCCTTTTCCATTGCTGCACAGTTGGAAATGAATTGCTAAATTTAATTGCACCCAGCATGATGTCATAATAAAAAATTATTTATTCTCTCTGTTCTAGTAGTTTAAGAAAATACCCAATATGTATACAAAGGTGTAATGAGAGATAAGCAAATGCACAATTCAATTTTTTTTTTAGTTTTGGTCAACCCTTTTCTCTCGAAAGCCAATTACACATTATCATTATGCTCAAACTTTTCCTTGATGCTAAATAGTGCAATTTTTATGCATTACATTGTGCCACAACCAACAACCCTGTCTTCTTTAAAGAAATAAGAATTTAGTATACTTTTTGTTGCAGGCAATGCAGAGCAGGTGGTCAATGTAAAAAACTTTCAGTGTATGTCTACTTTTGAATAAATTGAATATTGGAAATTGGATTCCTACTTCAAAATGACGCAGACTAAAATAAGAACACAACTCGACATTTTCCATTGCTTTGTACCAGACCAGTCTAATCAATAACTTTAAAAGAAAAAAATATTGATGTCAGTTTTTCTTTTATTGTGTAAATATGTCGGTTAAAATCGGCACATTCCAAGGTGATGAACAATTTGGACTTAACTCACCGCCCTTAAAAACAATTTATTTCATCAATCCGCCATTGGCTGGGAAGATTATTGAAAACGGAGCTTTGCTGCTCCTCAGCCAAGGACACGCGAAGAAGAAACATTGAGAAACGAGGATTGCAACTTGATTTATAGTCAAGCTTAAGACTTAGAAAGAAGTGCTCTACCCCCAAACTGCAACTAGGATCAGGCTACAGGTCAAACCAGTTTGAGACTTGCTTGTCTGTCTGTACCTACATTTATTCTTGAAACAGAGCTACCAATAAAATGTCCAGCATGCACGCATTGAATCATGGGAAATGGCGCCACTACAATCCACTTTGTCATTATTAAAGTGACAGTTTGGACAAATATGGGAAAATTTGTAGCGATGATTTCAAAGTTACTTCCACGAATTGAAATCTCTGTGCAAACATTCGCTTTTTCTAACAGAAAATAAATGTAGAACTAAACTCTACGATTTTATTAATTAATTTCGTCTATCACAGAAAACCACGAGTTTTAATGAAATGTATATTTTTTTTGCTGCAATCTAATTAAAGTCTACTTGAAAAGAAAACAGTTCTCACATTTTTACAACTCAACAACACTTGGAATTACCATGCGACACTCGAAGAAGAAAAGAAAGAAAAAGACTTCGCACAGAATTAAAACTCATTCGATGCAGCTGAGTTGCAAAACGTTTCTAAACAACATCCGAAATGTCTATTTAATCTGTCATCAAACGGAACCGAACTAAAAAGAGACTTATAAAAAAAATTCAAGTCAGAGTGATAGATTAATATATTCACCCAGCTCTGGAATGTACTTAGAAGAAGAATTTGCGAGACAAGTTAGCTCTATGTTGAAAACATGGGTTATAAGTAAATCAGTTAGTGGAGGAAAAAAATGGAGAAACATTTTTAGTTGTTTCACAGTGCCATTTTTTACTTTTGACTTTAAAAAATAACCTAGTGTTAAAACGTGAAATGAAAGCAAGTTTTCAAACGTTCAACCAAAAAAAAAATAAATAAAAAAAATATTTTTTTTGCTCAAAAAGCTCCTGCATTTATTTTCGTTCCTCGAAAAAACATTTCAATTCCCCTCTCCCGAGTGTTATTTGAACAGTCAAACTCATGTGTGTATGCTCAAGATCTGTCAGCGCTTTAATTCTTTCTTGTCCATTTTTTGCTTCACAATTCCCCAAGGGAGAAGAAATTTCGTCACAAAAAGTATGACCCTTACTATGGCACTTGCTGTCACCTTTTCCTACACACAAATGATTGATATCTTACCACCTGTAGCTGAGACACGGACTTGTTTACACGGACATCAAATTCAAACTTTTTTATTACGCCTAATAAATAAATGCTAAAAGAAATAAAACAAAAGTAACATTCTTTAAACATCACTTCTTATTATAATTTCCATCTCTTTATAAAAAAAATTCAATTATTTTTAAGTTGGGAAAAATAAAGAAATAAAATAAGGTGGAATTGGAATTTAATCTGGAAAAGTGCAAACCATTTTTATGCTAGAAGTGTCCCCGCCCAAGGTTACTCTACAACTATGCACCATCTGCACCCTTTTATTGTACTTTGATAGCTCAAATAAAAGCCAAAGAGACAAACAGTGCAATCTCCAAGAAAGAAGCCATAAGGACAATACTGGACAACTTCCCACAGGAATAGACCCACTCTATTGCTAAACCTTTTTATTCCACTAGATAAGATTCTAGTTGCTCGCGCAGACGATCGTTTAACATCAAACACAAAAAAATCGATAGCAACAACGGTTAATTCCTTATATAGTCAATGTAATTACGTTGAATTACATTAAAAATTGATTCAAACATGCGATTAAAACTAAATAGCTTTTTATTAAATGAAATGAAATGAAATGAAATGAAATGAAATGAAATGAAATAAATAAAATGAATTCAAGTCAAATAAGTTGACTTAGAAAATTAAAAGCCGAAAACAACTGTTATTTGTCTTTTTTCGTGGATTGGCTAACAAGTAAGTGAAAGAGTCATATGAGACTTTTCATTAGGGATTCAGCATTGACTTGCAAGATGGTCGGTCTGAGGTTGTCCTCTTGCAAGACCACAACCTCAAATATCTGGAGACATTAGTGTAATGCAGTTCTCGAATTCAAGTTTAAATAGGATGTTTTTATTATTAATTTACCGAATTTTCTCCAGTCAACTTATATGTGGCTAGTAAACATATTTTCAATTAGTGCGCAGATACATTAATTGAGACTCGTGCAATTTTTACAAAATCTACTTTTACCCCGCGCAGTAGTACACAGATTCGTGTGCAACTAAAATAGAAAAAATATAATAATTTACATTTTATTTACATTAACTGATTAGTTGTTACTACAAACTTCAATCACGATCCTCACATCCAATAACGAGAAAACAGTAAAAAAAACCTAGCTTCTCAGTTCTGATGAAATAAAATCTTCTCACTTTTATTACGGTATCGGTACCTACTACAAACTTTGATCAAACCTAATCAATTTAATAAGAGACAACAAGATGAACATTCCACATGGTGCTGTGGGCATTTCCCTTATGGCAGTCTATTGACAATTTGATCAGTGTTACATAGCACACATTCCAAAAAGATGAGGGCGTTCAAAATAACCATCACGCGATCCCCCTTTCCTTCCTTCCAGTTTCCCAATCAATTCATTCCGTAATAACCTCGTGTGACAACAGACTTTTGTGGTAGTCGCACTCGAATTACTGAATGTTGCACCCGTAATTTATTATTTTCAATCTTAGTGCTGCAAAGAAATTAACTTTTGAAAAATTCATGGCAACAGCTGCTTCAAGGAGTTAATGAACCAATATTATGGATCTGAACTTTCTTAATGGCCAAGAAAATGAGCTGTTCACTTTCTCAACTGTTTTCTTCCCATTACGTCTTCCAATAGATGCAGGAACAATTCTCTGACAAATTTCACTTCTACAATGCAAAGTAAATCATCATTTTCTTTTTACAAAAAAGTTCTAAATAAAACTCCTTTCCATTACTTTGCCGTTTTCAGTGTCAGAAATACAGTTTGATGAGAAAATCATAATTGTAACATTTTAACACTAAATTAAATGCAACAGGACCAATTAAAAACTTTCAACTAGCTTATCTTCAATTGATGATGTCATCAACATGGTGCCAGCACACCTGCAGTTGGATTCACAACAACATTACTAGCAACAATATTGTTTAGCTTGCTATGTTACAAATTACAGTACCGTACCAATAAAATCGTAATTCACTAAATATTTAACCCTGATTGTTATAGAAATTTTTTAAATTAGTAATCACTTTTAGTAGCACTTTTTTGTGTCAACCAATAAAATTGCTTATACAGTAACAACATGTCTGAATATGTTGTTGCAACTAAAATTGTTCTTATTTAGCTATCAAAATTTTTTTGATTTCTAATTGTTGTTAAATGCTAAAAATTATTGCAAATAACAAATTTTGATTGTGAGTTTTACAATGTTGTTAACTCGATAGTGAATCCACCCCCTGTTTAGTTCATTTTAACCTATAATTTAAAAAGAAAAATGTCTTTCGCACTCACTATTGTCATTCTAAAGTAAACATTTTACAAAATAAATGATAAATTACACATCGCAACTGAATTTGCATGCATTCATCCATCATTTCGCCGTCAGGTGTTTGGACAATACATTTAGCAAACAATATAATTGTCCATCCTCACCCTACGCACCCAGGTGTCTGTACTCATGTCGTAAGGTGCCTGTGGGCCGTCTTGTCTATTACGGTGCACTTGGAAGAGCAAAGAGGGATGGGTAGATGATGGGATGTTCGCTACATCCAACACATGATTTGGGGTGGTCTGAACGACTGATGAGCTCTCACCTACAACCCCTGAGGGGGTCAAACTTCTCGTAACCCCTCACGGCACATTTTATTCTTAAGGCTGGGCCATCAATGTCAGTTGTTGAGTATTTTTAAAAATAAATTATAATAGCCAAATGACTTGGTGGTCACGTCTGTCAACACTTAATTCAATTATGTTTGATTATCAGTCTTTTTATTATTTTTTTAAACTTTAAATTATTTTTCTGTAATTGAATTTGGTTTAACCTGTCAGCACATTGACATTGATGTTTTTCAAAGTTTTTTTGTAAAAAAAATAATAATAATAAAAAAAATATGAGATTTTTGAAAATTTGAAAATTTGAAAAATTAAAAATTTACAGTAATGGATTTGTAATATTAAACTAGAAGTGTTCGGCCTCAAGAGCCACGTTCTGGGTGTAACATGACAGCATGATGATACTTGTATGGGTGTCTTGTACATGCAACAAACATTGCCCGCATGGCACAAGTGCGTGTTACCAGGTGCACGGTAGCGGCCACAGCACTTGCACTTTTTAACATTATAATTTTAAAAATTAAAATAGGCGGATACAAGGTAAGAGAAAGCCACAGACATGAGAATTTACATAAAACCGTAAAATCAGTAAAGTCATCACCGAACTTAAAATGTTGATGATCAGTTATAAAAATATTTCTTAATCATCACAATAAGTGCCTCCCATCGTCTTTCAGTGTAAATAAAACCATGAATTAATCATTGCTACTGTAATAATTTTAAATATGCTCCAGTTACAAGTTGTGATGTAGAAATATTTTTCTCGATTTAAACATATTTTAACTGATAAACGACATTCTCTGACTGTGGAACACTTGCAACAAACTTTAATTTGCTATTGCAATAATTTTGTTGATTAGAGATGGTAAAGAATAAAATTTGTTGTGCGCATATTTTTAATGTTTTTATTGCTTATTTTGAAGATATTTTAGTGCGTATGTATGCTTATAAAACTAAATTTTTAATGCAAACAAATCCGTGCGCTAATCATTAAGTTATAGTATGCTCGAGATCAAACCTCATTCACTTAGTCACCAACTCCTAATGTTACAATTTAGCAACGCTTAAATCGTCTATTTAATTCACGTCAATTAAAAACAGTTATAAACTTTAATTTTATCTCCAAGTTTTGGTTACATTCAATTCAAATGCAGAATGACAGCTGTGAAATCCCTGCACGACCATTTATTTTCAAAAGCAAAACTACAAACACATTTCACCATTCGTATTCGTAATACGACCATCCATTTAACGCAAAAAATGTAAATGAAAACCGTGAAATGCATCACACATCACCGTCACGTGTCTACCCTCAGAACAGAGCGAATCAATTTCTGGAAATCTCGCTATGACAAATTCTCCGCATTACCTCGCGAGACATGTATTAAAGCCCCACCGGATATACTTCCGGATATGGAGATGCTTTTTGTCCCCTTTTTAAACACCGAAGAAATATCATCACATGAGAGATGAGCTTCTTTATTTTTGATTTATGATAGTCTAGAGCACAAGTGTTTCACAAAGCACGAGTTTAAGAGATACTGCCAATAAATCATACAAAATCTCTACCCTCTTCTTTTTTCCTATTTAATACTTCGCCGTGCTCCACAGAAACATTAAACATTTAAAGTAATTCAATACCCTCGTAGTGTCTAATAAAACCCTCCATAAATTTTTAATTCATAATGTTAACATCTGATGAAAATAACATTTAATCAGACACGAAAAAAAAGAAATTTTACGGATGAAGGAAAAAGATGTAACGCACGTTTGTAAGAAGAAAAAAAAATTGTAATAAATATCAAATTTTGTAATTAATTATTTGGTTGGCATGATGTTCATATTTTACTTCATTTTTTTTACGACAAAAAGTAATTTCTTTTAGAAAAAAGTTATGTTTTTTTGTTATAATTGTGTTGGAAATTGAGCGTGTGACCTTCTGAGTCAAAAATGCAAAGAAGGGGTTAAATTATTTAGTTGTGTAACAAGAATTGGACCTAAAGAAGTCACAAATTACAAAACTGGTAGTCATAAATTGACCCGAGAACAAATTATGAACATGTGATATGTGATAGTAGTAAATAAAAAGATGTAAAAGCAGTTCTTTTAATGTGCAGGAATTTCATTCTTAAATTCTGTCTGGTTTATCTAAATTATCATAGACCGGGAGGGGTGGACAGAATAAATGAAATCATTGATTTGTAGTTTACAAGAAACTCATTTATCAAACTGCTTGTAGTTGCCTTAACCTGCTGTTTAGTGTTTATTTTTACAAACCGTGGATAATTAGTTAGAATTAAACATCGCAAAAAAAAACAAAAACAAAAGCAATTTGTAAAATAGCTGACAATTACACGTTTTACGACGCACGTTTAAATGTGAGGTAACGACAATTTATATTTGATTAAATTCGCAGAAACTAAAATTTAGTTAAATAAAATTTATCAAATAATATGAAATTAATAATTTTGTCATTTATATTTAAATGACTAAATTCCTTAGAAATAATTACCTTTTAGCCAATTTCCCCACTTTAATAAACCGCAGGTCAAAATTGTGGAATTCAAATTAATCTCATCACCTCAAAATTCTTGTTAATTTTATTTAGTATATTACAAAGACATAAAAGATTTGATAAGGTGTGGACTTTATTATATATAATTCAACCTTAAAACAACAACTAAGTCGTTATGAATCAACGGTTTGTTTTATCAATCCGATACCAAACAAACTTTGACTTACAACTGAACATCAGCAAATTCTCGACTAAATTATTGAGACATCGCAATTTTTCGTGATATATTCCATTTTTCACATTCTCGTCCATTTCTTAGGCGTTAACCACAGAAGATCTTTTTCGTTTTATGTGATGCCCACGCTCGTGAGAAAACGAAAGCAACGTCCGGTTTAAAATTTACATCTCCAGGAATACATTTCACAGCTAAGAAGTCATACTTTATAACTCGGTCGTTTAACACGAAAAAAATTTTCATATTTTTTTCACACAATCTCAAACTCAACATTTGCATTTTGCAAGGTTTTCAAAACACGGTGTAAATAAAACCCAACTATTCAAAGATAAATTCATCGATTTAAATTTTCTACTGGAAAAACATATTAAAACTCAGCTTTACAACTACTAATAATGACATAAACTAAAACTAAAACCATAACTAATACATCACGAATCTAGAAAAGGGAAAAGGAAACTTTTAATTCCAACCTTTTCATCAGTGTCGCCATTGGTGGTAGACGCCGGATTTTTTGTACCTTCTCAAACCTTGTTAGCAAGCCGGGACAAGAAGCACAAGTTGATGTTTAATCAGTACGAGGTTTGTTTTCTCAAATACTAGGCTCAGCCTACTGCAATTATCTCTACATTGCTATTTGGGAGAGTTCAACTTTATGTAACAGGGGAAAGGTAAGTGTGTAGACAGTGAAAAATAGGTGAGGACTAACAACCCTCAGCAGCAAAAAAAACAAAATTTTTTTTCTACAAACTTATTTTTTTCAATTACTTGCCTTCAACTAAATAAATAAACGATGCAAAATATCTTTTTTTTTTATTCTCTTCAATTCAATTCAAACAAAACTTCATTTTTTTTATTATTATTTCTTTTAAAAAATTTTTTTATGGCTTTAAGCAATTACCAAGTCTGGTAAAAGAATGCATAAAAATTCTTAAAACTGATAAAAACTTCAGCCAATGCAGACGGAGCAAGTAAAACGCACATTACAGTCGCCAAACCTCCTTTTTCTGTATAAACACCTGCCTTATTGCATCGAAACTTAGTTGTTTGGATTGGCTAAGAATCCTATGGCTGGTAACCTATAATTTGATGGCAACATCAGACTTATTAGTGCAGCTACCTGTCAAAAGAAAGAGTGATATACTAGGAAAAGCAGCTAAGAGTTTCAATTATACGTTCAGTGACAGTTGCTTTCTTCAAATAGCTATGCACGTCATGGAAAAAGAACAGCATAGCGAGTTATGGCCTCTTTGTGGCCCTTTCTTCGAGCTCACAGTAATTTTTTGTTGTATATCATACTTTCAATTACACAGGAATTAAAGGGCCTTTTCAATGCACAAAGAGCCCCTCTGGTCAATTTGGAAATTCTGTGCATTTTCACATACATCATTGCACATTTCCCAGAACGGAAACATAAAACATCCCTTTTTATTACATATTAATTTTTATGATTCTTAAAGGAAACTAGTATATTTTCTACATTTTAAAAAGTCTCTCTCTTCACCTGCTGTTTCTCGCGATTTGACTAATTTTTGAGCACATCAGCTACCTGTGCCGTTTGTTATGAAGTAATGTGGAGTAACGCAAAGGCCCCCTACTATCCATCCATGTCTTGCCACCAATTAGTACACAGAAACACCAACGACATTGTACCTTAACTCAACATGAATTATCACTTGTGCTTGCCTCACCTGGCCACAGTGAAGACCAACAACAACAACCGACCAAGCAAAAAAAAATTAATGAAATCAAAATCAGATAAACAAATCTTTTACATCCATGTAAGTTGAATTCAATTGAAAGGAACTGCAATAACAGTAGCATAAAAAATTACTTATATAAAAAAAAATCAAAACGTCTCGGCCATTTTGAACTCTGTGGGTTTTTCAATGACCAGGAGTTAAAACAGCTAAAATTCCAAGCTCAGATTATCACTACGTAATCATTTGGGCCATAAAACGCGATTTTTCTCACGGTTGTAATCATCCAATGACGCAAAACAGGCTTTACGAAGAGAAAATAATCATTAAGGAAATAAAGCGCGCACATTGCCCGCGTTAACTAAAAGCTTGAGGTTGGCCTGATGTACCTTGGTCGAGTTTATCATTTTTCCCGTGGGTTCTTTAGATAACCAGTTGCAGGCACCCAACCCATTTAAATTTACTTGCGGGTCTTAATCAGCCCAATGAAATTTATGTGTGTGCTTGGCTGCACTCCCACACATCTGGTTTTGTTTGCCAACTCTTATGTACTTAACGGCAACACCACAAAGTAAATGAAAAGTACATCAAACTTATGGTCAATCGGATCCATTTTATAGCCATTGTTTTGGGTGAAATATTCAGCATTTGCAGCCCTTTTAACACCTTTCACCTATAATTGATCTTCATCTTCTCTTCTGCATCCCTAAGCAAATATCCCTCTTAAGAACATATAGAGGGAAGCAAACTCGAGTGAACAAGCCACTTCAAATTCCCAAAAGCGATGGACTGAAATTACAAGATTGGCATTTCAAGGTGAAATAACTTTAGATGCAGCCGACAGACGGAGCTGATACAACCTGCCCTCCCCGTTCCCGGTTCCCTTGCCTCCACTCCACCAGCATCTCTAGGGAGTAATGGCCAGGTTATGCGTGTTAAAGTGAACTGCTGACAGCTAAGGTTGGCCTATTCATCCAACAAGCCAGCCTCTTATTTGGATAGGGGCGTATCTTTGTTTTTATGTGTTTTTGGCCTCGGGAAAATGGCGGCAAAACGGTTGTAATGCAAGTTTTACAACGAGAAATACTAAAGCAGACGCCTAAGTGTGCAAGTTAAGCAGAATTTTTTTCTACGTTTTATTTTCTTGTTTTTGTTTTTATTTCCAACCGTTTTTTACAAGAGGCGTGCAAATGATGTACTTTTACTAGTTTTTAAAGTCATTGCAACTACGGTTGAAAAGTATATACAATTAATTTATACTATACCGTACTGTAATATACAAAAGAAAAAAATTGCCACTAGATGGAGGTATCCAATTTTCTAAATTGACTTATGTATTTTAAAATTTTTTCCATTTCATTCACGAAACCGTTGTCACCAGCTCTAATCACACCTTTATACCTTCTCCCCAATTTATCTTTTTAATTATATCTTCCCCACGAAGAGGATATCTTAACTCAATGCTGTCACGATGCATTTCTCCCTTATAACCAAACTTGTTCTCTTGTCCCTTCTCCATGGCTGCCCACTGAGTGACAGCTACACCACTCCTAATTGGCCGACTGGTGACACCACATGACCTCAACAGTCCACCATCTTGCAACACTTGCTTCATTTTTATAAACTTTGTGTAAATCAATTACGAATTTTCTCTTCTCCCCCTTTCGGTGTATACAACAAATTACCGATAAGACCGCTACCTCGAAAATTAATTATAAGCCTTAATTAAAATATTCAACAAACTAAATTAGTCTTCCAACACTCGCGTCTCCTCACAAATTTGATTTACACGATTTATACCTTAGAAGAAAATCAATTAGGTGTATCCAGCGAGCCATTTTTAGAAGAAGAAGAAAAAAAAGGGCTGAACAAAGCTATTTGACCGCAGAAACAGAACTGTAAAAGAAAAATTGGACCCCTGAGGTTTTGGTATTTTTACTTTGCGACAAAGAGAAAAATTAGAAAAAAAATTAGGAAAAAAAACCCCTAATCAGGAAAAAAGCCGCATCCACCACGGCAATGGATATTAAGTTGAGCTGCTCTTTGATTAGGAGAGGCCTAACCTCAAATTATCATGTCTGTCACCCATCTCCTTTCCAGACCACCCAGTATATATAGAAATACGCTCACTATGATGTCATGTTACGAACTGTGAATAGGGCCACATCCTAGGTTGAATTAAAAAAGTGCAATTAAATAAATTAATTTTTTTTGAAATGGATTAAATTACTCTTTGTGGGAAATTTCTGCTGTATGGATTTAATTGAGTAATGCGATATGCACAAAGAAATGCGATTGCGTTATAAATTTGATCAAACCGTCAATTATGAATTAATTGGAAATGATAAAAAACGTTTAGGAACTAGTTGAACGTCGTTTTTTCATCATGTTTGTAGTTTCATTTAAATATGAATAATTTGTGATGTAATTTTAATTTTAAACATGTAACATAGTTATTTCTTTAATGTTTTTCATTAATATTCAAAAAAATTAATATTATGTTTAGACCTCTAGCGACAAACCAAAAAACCTGTGGTTTCAGGGCAAAATTAAGTATAGTAAACATTTCATAAAATTTTCACTAACAATCAGTATTGAATAATTATGAGTCATTTCGCGTGACTTTAACAACGATAATAAAATGTATAAAGTTGCTCACGAATGGGTAGCATATGATCAGATCAAACACTACTCTATATATCCCATACATTTTGAATTTATTTTAGACGCAATATTTATCATCAGATTTGGAAATGTATGCTTTTAGAGAGCAGCAACGGCCACTGCAATCTTGCATTTGGCCGTGTGGTTCTTATAAACAGCTCACTCAAGCCAAAAGATCCTTAGAAAAATTTCCATAGGTTGCTATAGAAAGAGCAAATCTCCTTCACGGCACAATAATCGGCTTATGTGCTATACAATCCTCGCGCATACTCCATACTTGATGATATCGAACCAAATATTGATCATTTACACAACCTTGGTAAATGAACTTAAGAACTTCAGCAAAAAAAAAAATGTAAGAAAATAATAAAGCGCAATTAAGAAAATCAAAAGTGCAAAAAACCTATTATTGATACTTTTTTTAATTATCAAGTCGAAATAGTGACGTCGTAAACCCGAAATGCCATAAACTAGCGAAATTTCTCTTCAAACTCAATAATTCATGGCGAAATTTGAAATTTTGAACGAACTGACCAATAACGCCATATTCCATAACATTTTTAAAACAACTAAACATTAATTTCAAATTTATAAAAAAAATAATTGTTTTAACCCTCCCTTAAACCCAACTTCGTCCTTATCACGTTTCATCTGAAATTCCATTGTAAAAAAAATTCCACGTAGGTTTAATTTTATTACCTTTCTCCTTGTTCTCAGTTTTCATAAACACGGCCAAAATGAAGCAGACGGAAAGCTAATTAATTGAACATGAATGCTGGTTAAACATTTCACAACTGGATCTGATCTCCTCAGTCGGTGAGATCAAAGCGAATTTGTGTCTACCATCATTTATCGTCAGTTTTTCACCAGTCTGCAATTCATAATTAATTTGTTTGCTTATACTGCCACTGCAAGCTGCTTTGTGGTGTGACGGAATGCCAAGACAAACTTAGCGTCTGAAACACTGCAATTTCTTAAACGACGTTCATTTATTTTCTTTTAAAAAAATCAATTGAATTTAAAAAATAAAAAACCCCCACTTCTATTCCCCCTCCCCCCACGAAAAAAAAGAGAGCACCTTCAAAAAAAAATACCGCTAGATGATTACGCTTTAAATTTTTGTGTTTCGTGGGGCGGATCTTGTTGGTTTTACAGTTGTATTCGAAAGTCAAGGTCAGTCCCACCCATTTGAATGGTGGCTGTCATCACAGGGCGCTATTAACTATCTCTGCCTTCCAATCACAATTTTACCCACTTAAAGACATACTGTCACGACATACACAACACAATTTTCTCACACGAGATTAATTTCACCTTAATCTTGAGATGAAATATTGAAGCTCAGAGGGAAAAAAATTAAATAAATAAGCAGACATTCATGTAATTATGTTTCATGACCATGGTAAAGAAATTAAGAATAAATAAAATAATGTGTATGTATCACTCACCGCGTATACATTATAAAAAAAATTATACTTTTAAAATTTTTTGTTATATTTATTTTACGAGTCAAGTATGAAGTGTCAATTATGTGCGTTATTTCTGCCTGTTTATCAACTATCTTTCACATTACCCATAGATCTATTAGGGATTTAAATTATATAGCAGCTTGCATATTTATTGGTGCTCACTTTGATTCTTTGATGGGATGCTGACATATAAATGATAGGCCTCACAGCTCGTGATTTAGCCAATGGCTCTGCCTGTTTATGAACCCTAAAATGTGAAAATTATCTGCGGGTTGAACTCAGTTCAAAGTTCATTTTCACAGGAAAAATTACATTGTATAAATAGGCCTACTTTTAAAACTATATATGTTAATTCACTTTTTATTTTTTTATTTTATAAAAAAAATTAATTTGTTTGTACATAAATATTTCATGTAACATGAATTCAAAAAAAGAAATGAAAAAAAAATTGTAACTTTAAATAAATTACCCGTAAGCATACCAATTAATAATAAGTTAGTTGGTCAGTTCCCCACCTGGTGGTGTATTTCATTACAGATCCGTGCGTAAATCTTTTGGGTATAATTTATGACTACTTTCATTTTACTAAACCATCCTTTGTAGACCTTTTTAATCATTTTTTAGCGAAATTTTTCTAAATGTCCCTCATTATTGATAACGGCGGTTCGAGTTCAAAGACAACAGTGGCACTGCAAACAGATAATTCAATCTACCTAAACAAAATAGCCCTAAGCCCACGTTCTACCAATGAGAAACATTCAATTTTCAAAGAAGGGTGGAGTTCTACTTGTCATTACTACTGAGCCGCTTCAAACCTGCTTCTTACATCAAATCAACCCTTCGTTTGCCAGCTCATTCGTATGCACGCACGAACAATACACTTTGTTTTATTGAGTCTCGCGTCGTCACATCAGTCGGGTTTATTAAAATCAATTAATCATGTTATCAATTACTGCGCATTTAGAAATTGCTAATCACATCTAAATATTGTTTCGTTCCTTTAATTTTTTAAGATGAAAAATTTATATTAAACAGTCTTCACTAGCTAAATACGAACCCAAAGAAATATTCCAAACTCTCCATTCTCGAAATTCATCACATTGATATTTTAACTGTCAAGATTGCTCATAAAATGGCAAAAAATCGACAAATTCCACGACACGGCTCATGACTCCCCTTTTCTTGGAGGATAACATCGATTCGAGGCACGAAAAATGAGCAAATTTTGCGCCAATTTTAAAAACCCACCATTCTAGGAGAAAAAACTAAAATTCCTCATCACATCTATAACAAAAACGCCTTTAACAAATTAAAAAATAAATTAGAAAATACAAATTCCCCATTACCGAGCACGAATTTTGCAATTCGACACTGCTTAAAGCCCTTTAAACCATCCTTGCCTAATAACTCCACCCCTGCCGAACTAAATAGGTTTCGGTTGTGCTTAAAGAAATTGAATACCAAATGCAAAGGTCCCTCGCTCGTAAAAACGCTAAGAGAATGATTTAAATTTCATCAATTGACTATTTCATTACACCGAGATGTTACTCGGTCCGACCCCGTAAAACTCGTTTACGTACCATTTCGGCAACGGCATGGAAACGAGTTTCGGGATCAAAGTGTCCCATAAAATCCCGACTAAAAACCCTTCTTCGCTATTCACGGATTTTTCCCACAATGGCCACATTATCTTATTAAAACCATGACCACTACCGTGAATTAAAAAAAAAAAGTCCTGACAGATTGATAAATGATAACTTGTCACACTTTTCCCATACACAAGTGAAGTTCTTAACACCACCTTATCTGCTTCTTAACTTTGTATCTCAATTTCGGTCGTCAAGAAAAATAAAATTCAATTAGTTTACATTATAAACAAACTAAAAATCATCATCAGTTATTCATGAAAGTTAATTAGCACTATCCATGTCAATATTGTGCGTTATGTTTCCTTTTGAAATCGGACGTATCAAATGAAAATCGCTCAATTAAAACGCGAAAGGTCATGTCGCCAGAATCTACAGTTGTCACCCGAGGCAAACATTGTTGTTACCATGGCAACAGTAATAGGCCTATTATGTAAAAAGAACAGCCTCGCTTGAGGCTAGCTGTATGTGGGTGGGTGTGTGATGAGAACCTTAACGAATTCCTTGTTTCATCATCTCCCTTGATGGTTGTGCAAAATAAATCAGTTGCTGAGAAATGAGATCTGTCAACTGAAGCTGATGTACCCACAGGGGCCCAGACGAGAGAAATATAGAGGAAAAAAGGTACATATTAAAAAAACGAAAAAACAAATGTAAAAAAATAAAAATTCATTCTAGAAGGCTGCTGTGTGTGGGCAGAATGGAAAACATTTAATGTATAATTTGGTGGCGTGTTGGTTACCAGTGATGTCATCGCTAGTTTTGTAGTAGAAACTTCGAAGAAATTGTTTATAAGCAAGAAATGAACGAGCCCTTGTACAAAGATTTATACAATTTTAGAGCACACCACAAGTATCACTTTCAATTTGCAGTTACGATATTCTATGGAGATTTGTGAAAACTGTACAAAATTATAAATTCCCACACACATAAATAGGTTTGGAAAACGTACAAAATTTGAAATTCTTTAAAAATCCTAAGGAACACTTATTAAAATTTATCACAAGGGAGTTGTTACAAGATTTCGAGAAACTAATTTTCCGTACTTACAAAGTTTATTTTATTTAAAATTGTCATAGTTTGTTTTTGAGTCGATAGGGAGCAAGTTGTAAATTTGTAATGATAAAATTAATGAGATTCTAATTTCCCATTTCTTTACTAGCTTTTCTACCATTAACTGTGTCAATATTTAATTTTTTTTCTTTAAAGCATGAACTTCTCAGTTTCAAAGTATCTTTCTGTAGCTCGAAATAAAATGTAAAAATGAAATTTTCTTACTTCTACATAAATCACTTTATGAAATAATAAACATTTAATGCGCATTCCAAAAATGGCAAAAATTTAAACGTATACACCACACAAATTAACTTTTTGAAATGTTAAGACATTTATAGCCGATTCTCTAAAGTATTACTTTAAGTGCGCAGAAAATTGCATGATTTTAATTCCAGCACGATTGAGAATCGAAACGAATAAAAAAGAAACGAAGAAGGAGGAAAAAAAAAAAAAAGAGAAAAACATAACGACCGGCAATTTGAACGAAGCTAATAAAAATTTCCCGACTCCTTACATCATCGCTCATAAAGTAATAAAAATTCATCTGCCCGTGCTTATCCTCTTTTTAGTGTACGCCTAACTGATTCTACAAATGTTTTCGAACGCCGCATCATTTCATGATATAAATTTTATCTTTCTAATATTTTATTTACATCGAAGACAAATCCTCTACAAAACAAACAGCTTTTAAATTTTTTTCATCGATAACTTACATTTTTATACGCCGAATAAATTTTTTTTCATTATATTTTGACATCATTAACTAAGCAAATAAAGCTGTAAAGTTAAAAAAAAAAAAAAAAAAAAAAAGGAATACGTATAAAGAATGTTGAAGTTCGCATTCATTATTTCATGTTTAAATTATGCTACTGCTATACACTAGAACAAACAGTACCGACACTGATGCATCCTGTCACAAAAGTCTACGAAGATCCCGCCGACATGTATCATTATATTATATCTCGAAAGAAAAAGGAAATGGAATGTCATGTGTAATTTTTTCTGTTTTATAATTAAGGAAACAGATTTTAGTTAACGTCATTAACAGAAGCTAACAAAGTCCTGCAGGTATTTTTATTAGTGAGTAAAACTTCCTCGTCTTTGTTACGATTAAAAACTTAAACTAAAAGTTTAGAAAAAAATTGTATCAAAGTACGAACTAAGAAATATTCTAATTCAGTTACTATTCTTTATCTAGATGAATGTTTTCTACTAAATCATAAAGATCTGTGTTCTGATAAAATATGGAATCAGATTTCTTTCTATTTATAAGGGATGCAACGACAGTCATTTATATTCTGAAATCGTGTAAGGAGCAAACATTCATTACACACTGCGTGGCCAAATAGGGAAGTTGAATTTGACAAATTTTGATAACATTATTCAAATGTAAAAAAAAAAAAAAGTGAACAGAAAAAAAAATCTCAATAATTTAGATGCTATTTCTGCATGTTTAATCTTTCATAGTTTTTATGGTATGTGGATTTAAGATAGTTTCTAAAGATGGGTTATAAACTTATGTCAACAAGTGGCATTTTTTATTGCATTTAAGTCATAATTCATTTTTTTTAAAGTAACATCTTTTAAGTGCTTTCAAAGTCAAAATGTCGTTTAGGGATTAAGCCCTAAACCATAAGAGACAACTTATGAATACCGGAAAAAGGGGAAAATCCACTCTACTACATTTAAAAAGTATAGTAAATAGCACCATAAGCAGCTTTCATTACTAAAATAACAAACTAAATTCATCCAAATCCAATATTATTACATTCAAACCGGCGAAATCCTTTCTTAGTTACTTCACCCACAAGAATTTCTATATTGCCTTCTCACTGTCTACACAATTTTGTACTTAAATAACAAGGTGGACGTATTGACAAAAGACACAGAAGTCAGTTGGGTATTGGATGAACGTGGGGAGAAGATGGCAATAGGAAAAGGTAAAGTCATATACATTACACATTTTGACAGCTGACAGGATAGTGTAGTCCAATCTGTCAGAAAAGGGCGTTGTTTGGATCATGGATCTGCAGATCTCCCTCTGGAATCCATAGCAATTTCCAATTTAATGTGATGAGATTTTTTGAGATACTTTGTTTTTCTCCAATTCATCATCATTAAAATACCCCACCTATAGCTCAAACTAAAAAAAAGTCCATTTTTAAATGACAAATTTTTTTTAATGTATAAAAATGATCATATGTAATGAAATTAATGATGGTAAAATTTTTTTCCTAACTGTCCCTTTTCTTCAAGACTATTTTTTCCTTCCAGTTATAAGAAAAATTTTCCATCAGCTTGATCAATGTCAAACAGGAACACATGATACATCAATATCCTATCATCTCTTTCAGTAGAAATTTTCTTTGTGATGAATTGGGTATTTAACAACAATTATTTCTAAATATTTTAAGATATACACTCACGTTTAAAAGTAATCTTCTTTTTTACTGTTAAAAAACACCGGTATCTCAACTAATAAAGTACTTTTAAGATCTGATAACACAGGTATTTTTTTTGTTTTGCAATTTTGTTTGCTTTAAGAACTTCAACTGTTTCCCAGTGTAAGTAAATCATAAATACCCCCATTACTTTTCAGTGGGGGATAAGGCAGTGGAGACTATCATAGCTTCCATCTCCCTACAGGTGGTGGTCATCCATCACTGCTATATTAATTATAAAGCCGGTGTTTGTTTTACTCCCAGCTTATAAGCTGAAAGAAGATGGGAACGGAAGTAGTTAAGATTTTTAATAACTCCTTCTCTAAAAATCTCAAAATATCTAAATAAATGTAATTAATGTGTTTCATCCCCTTTTTTTTTTATAACTTTTAAATTATTATTTGAATAAAATTAAAGATATTTTATCCAAAGTTAGGGTTATTTATACTCCGGAATATCGTATCATAAATCTGTTTCGTATTCAATTTCATTAAGCTCAGCTCTTATTTCCATCGTTGATACAAAATTAATGATAATGACGATTTAATAAGTGGAAACAGAGCGAATCAAGTTGACATATTGTATCGTTTTACCTGAAATGCGAAGTGGTTTGTATTGGAATTCAAGAGACAAAACACGATGAAATCCAACCCTGATCCCACTCGAAGAACTGAATCCAATGCCGGAAATGGATCCTACGGTCGATGGTCACAAAGTAACCACAAGCTAAAGAGGCAAAAATATATAAATAAAACACGCAGCAAGATACAAATGAGCCCATTATTATTTTATCAGTATAATCCTTGATACCTTTTGATACAGATGATTTGGTACCTTCGGTGTGAGAAAGATGGCGAATAAATCGTCTATGAATAAAATCAAATGCTATTTAATATATTTTAAATTTAAGTTTCAATTAATAGAAGTAAAAGGAAATCAATTTACCGTCGTAAATTAAGAAACACGGAAACACGTTATATGACGTCACATGTCACATGATCAGCCCGATACTAACACTCGAGCGGTGGAAAAGTAGACTAAATTTTGATTTCCTTTCTTTTTAATTTCGAAATTATTATAATACGAAAATTATTGATAACTTAATAACTTTTCTTTATTTTTATTATTATTTTGTTGACAAACAGAAGGGAGAATTGAGTCAACGGCCGTTATTTTGCTCTTTTATTTTACTCGGTAAAGTAAACAAATAAATAAATTATCATCATTGGGATAAATGAAAAAAAAGACCGCATTTTATGTATTTATCCGAAGCAAGAATACATTGAAGCGCAGTGCAATTATCAAGGAGCCAAGTTGTGACGTGAAATATTCGCGTCTAAGACCCTTCGTTCCGTGACGTCAATAGCCAACGCCCCCAGTGACGAGAACCCC
>JAQFZP010000521.1:0-33310 GCA_034695745.1 Geophilus truncorum
TCATGAATATGACATCATTAAAATCACTTTAATCAAATTAATCAGATTTTGATTTTTAACTTTGAATGCAGCTATTGATAATAAAGCAAAATTCCCAATTGCAAACTTGTAGAGCACTTTTTTAAAATCCAAAAATGTTTTTTAATTTAACTTAAAGGTTATTAGTAGACTTTTTTTTTAAAGTTGATGTTTGCAATGCTTTTAATACTGCTACAATGGTACTTTCAAATTTTTTATCAAAAACTTTTAAAATCAAGCATTTGGGAGTCAAGTGCACTTAACTACTAAGGACCATCAAGATTTTACTATCACAATTCAATAACATTTCAACCCTAAAAATAATCAAGCCTTAAAAACCGACTCTTTTCAGCTTATACAACCCTAGATAACAGTTCTTTCTATGTTAGCTTACCTTTAAGACCAATAAAAAACTATATCAGAAAAGTTATAACGATGTCATATATGACCTCCATTTTGGACATATTCAACACACGTCTTCTTGTTGGAGACCCCCTTGAGTCAAGTTGTGAAGCCTTAGGGTCTTGTCTATTTGAGATAAGCTCTGAAGAAAAAAAAATAGAAAAAAATCCATTTTGTTTTTGTCTTTTTCTTTTTCTTTTCCTTTTTATTTTTTATGTTACTTTTTATACAATAGCAGATACGCTATATATTCTTTCCAATTTAAAAAAAAATAAAAAGAAGATAGAAGAAAATATGTGAAGAAATAGTGAGATTTGCTGTCAAAAAAGTTGTTGGTCTTGTCAGAAAATTGTCCTCATGAATTTTGAATGTTAGGAAATAAAAGCTGAGAAACTGCAACATTTATGTCTCTACTTGGCTTTTGCTTTTGTTTCTTTATTTTTTTTATGATTCCACCTTTTAAACTTCTCTTGCACATTTTATAGACCTTGGAACAACCATCCCTTCTTCCTCACACCATTTTCCTCCTCCACTAGCAACATCAATAGTTGGGAGAGCCAATTATACAGTATAATTACTAGTGAAATTAAGTGCAATAGCAACAGAGTGAGTTTCCAATTAACTTAAACTGCAAGTTTCTACATTGAAATTTGACACAAACTTACAACATTGTTCTCGTGTCTTACAAATTGAATTGATATTATCATTAAAACTCCTTTTATACTTGTTTTCATTACTCTCTGTTGTGAACAAGCTAATGGACTCTGCTCGTTTCATTTTATTCTGATTTAAGCCTAATTAAAATTTGAAAATTAGTAAGTAGTTTTGGACTTATGATATATTGTTGGTCTATATTGTTTTAAAATGCAAATATTTGTACATGGTTAAAGCAAAGTTACGTTAAAATTTGAAAAATCAGTGATGGATGATTGTTTTCATGTTGCAGCAATGTTGAAATAATAACATTTGCTTCATTTCACCTTACTTGCACACCTACTTGAACATCCAGTTGTTTTTACTTTTTCAAGTCTAAATTTTTATAATAAGTGACTTTTGCATTGTACCATGACAGGCAAAAAAATTACATTGTTCCTTATATGCACTTGCAGTGTACTTTCAAGGGAATTCTACTTGTCTAGCTTTCCATGTTTAGATACTCATTAGTGTCAGGGATATGTTTTTGTTTACATTTCAGTTGTGCATGACTAAATTGGATTTTGAAAGAAATTGAAACTGCACTGCAATACTTCAGTTGTACACTTGGCATCACATTTTCAATGATTTGCTTTAAAAACATATCAAAATTTGTTATTGTAGTATAACCAAATAAAACTTATAATTGATAATTACATGTTATCTGACAATTATCCTGAATAGCTCTGCAACAAAATCAAGGTCAAAACCTCAACCATTGAACTGGTTCTGGACATTACTGGCTTTGAGTGACCTTTGACTTGATGCACTATTAAACTACATCCCTCTCTTGTTGAATCCCTATCATCCACCTTAATGTCATTTCATGTTCTGCATTTTGATATTTTCAAAACAACTTTTTAATTTATTTATTTTTTTACAAAAAAAAAAAAAAAAATTTTGTTTTTTATTTACAAAATGGGATCTCATTAAAACTAGACTTGTATCTAGTTTTACATTGAAAAAAAAAAAATCAGAACTTGATTTGTTTCCAGCTTGATAGAGGAAGTGCATTTGAGTAGCAGAAAATTGTGGGGTTTGTGATTCCTGCTTCTCATACATTTCTCACTTGGTGTGTTATTAGGAAGCAGATAATTCTCCCTCTTGTGTTATTAGTGATTGAAATCACCAAATTTGTTCCCTAAAATGGCTATCTTTAAATCAATGAGTATTGGAATTAAAAAAATAAAAGATTCTATGCTTTTAAATGAGAATTTCTCTTTTAAAACATGTAATGAGGACTTGACATTTAACCTAGTCGTTAAACAAGCCACGTGTTTTACTCTTATTTATTTTTTGAGGGAGTATTTTCTTTGCTTCTTTTTTATCTTCTTGTTTCATCTTAATGAAGACACAGCTTCAATGCGCCACCTTGGGACCAATTGCGGACATAAAATTGTGTGGAATGCACAAACTAACTACTTTTTAACCCTTTTAGGCACCTAAAGTAGATTTCTTTTTCACAAAATTTATTTTCTGGGTGTAATAAAGGCAAGTGAATAAAAATTAAATTAGCTTTTAGCAGATTTAAATGCATTATTCAGGTAGTTTTATTTATTTAATAATTACCTTTTTATTTATGGTTCTTGTTATTGTAATTTGGTTTCCAGGAAATCGTGTTTAGTGTTATTAGCCCTAATTACATTGCTAATGCAGAGTTAAACTTTCCAGCTACTTTTGTTGCTGATTATTTAACTCATCTTAAGGAATGATGGAGCAACTTAGATTCTAGCAAGGAAATTAGATCTAGATCTAGTTTTTTTCAATCTGAATATAAAGATAGAATGGAGGTGTGGGGAAACAGGAATGCTGAATAGGGTTCAAAGAGCAGTGGAATTAGATTAAGGAACTGAGTTTTGGTCACATCAAAATTGATTCTGGATCATGTAATGGAAGAGACAGGTGATGTGGCTGGCTGCACCTATTGACCCCATTAATAATTTTGCTGATTAATGGATACTGGCCAAATAAAAGATAAAGATGAAGAGGAATATTTCAGTAGGTTAGGGAATTTAGGAAAGAATCACTAGGCGCATGCGCATTCAATTTTAAAAAATAAACAATTTTAGCCAGAAGTGAAAGTGGGGTCATAAAAAATAAATGAGTTATGTCATTAAAAAACTTCACTTTTTGTTTCTAAAATGTTTTTTTTTTTTTTTTTTTTTTCTTTCTTGGTGACTATTTTATTTAACAATATGAGGTGCATTCTGAGCATGCTCAGTCTCAGTGACTTCCACGTTCCACGTGAGTTGAAACAATATGGCTGCCTACTCACAATGTACGCAGCTGTACACAACTGTTTTTCAAGGATTATGTCAAACTTTGAACTACAGATTCACACATTTGAGCAAGAAATCTTGACCCCATTACTATGTTGTAACATTTACGTATATTGATAAATAATTCATGTTTTGATTGAAGCATGACATTATACTGGAATTTAGAATTTATTCAAATATCATTTTAAGCCAGATAAGTAGCTAGAGTATTTTATGACACCATTTCAGACAACTAAGTGATCAAATCCACTTTTTTTTTTTAAATTTAGGTACTCACGAAACTTTTTTCACCCAAACTAAAATCTCAGAAACATAATACTACAACCATCTCTTTTATTTTCTCATGACGTTTTATCTCATTCACTATTCACACCGCCTACTTTTTTTGAAAAGAATATTCACGAGTTTACACGGCGTGAAAACCCAATATCCGGTACACACCATAGGAAAAGCGAGTTGTTCAAAAGATGGAATTGTGCAATTGTCAGCACAAAAGCGCCCCCTGTCAACCCAACGAGCAAATATAGGTGCGTCAAATCAAGAGATAGCTTCACTCATTTCCATGTTTCTCAAAGACAAAACTTTCCCTTCTCCTCATGTCCGACTCGCTGACTCGAGGTGTTCATTTGTCATTGTCTTCATTACCATTTTATTAATCTCCTGACAATTTCGGTCGACCGGCGCCTTCTGGTGGTGGCAGGCAACACTCATCACATGTCGTTTAGCAGAAAAAAAAACTTTTTTCTTTTCTCAACCGCAAACCACTTGTGTGTGAACTAGAAATTATTTATACGTAATTTTACTTGTAATGGAATCGTGTCACAAAAAAGACAGACCGCAGCAGACCGGGGTTCTGTGTTTAGTTTGATAATAAATGGTGGGAACTTGTCCATGTGCAAAGAAAAGCGCCTTTGCTACACCAGATAATGCTTTCTTCTAATGTAATGACAGTGGCCAATGAAAACAGGTCTCTTTTCCACTGCTTCATGAATTTTTATTGCACAACGTTTACACTTGTCTCGGCTAAAGAGTAGTCATTTTCGTGCGTGTAGTCGCTCCTTCGCCGGAAATGTGATTGGTTCTTGATGAATGTCGTCCTGGCACGTGGCAACTCAATTATTCTCCCCTAGAGGCCTCCCCATTTCTCTTTTCTGCACTTACGACATCACCCATTTCTCCGAGGAGTCACCACCAACCCTCTTATCTCGTTTGTGATTTGTCCAATGTGGACAGGATGCCCTTCAATTTGATGTATGGATTAGGAGTCACCAGCTGATGTATTATAATGGCTTGGGAAAATAAGAGTTTGTGAAATGTATTGTAGAAGTAATTCTCATACTGTATGTTAACCCTTCTATTACCAATCATGGGTAAAATTATATACAACTTGAATAGGAATTTTTTTTTCTAATCAAGATAAATATTTGTTGTTCTTGAGTTTATGTATGTTTTAGTAAACTATGATCTGGCTAAATTTAGTGTAAAAAAATATTAATAAAGTTAGTTCTTGTAATTTTCTGCCCCTTAAAATCCTATGAGACTTTTTTGGTTAGGCTTTCTGCTAGAGCTAATGAGGGATTAAAAGTTTCAGTGTGTAACGATCTATTTTTAGTATTTTTCCTAGAAGGAGTAACATAGCAAGGGTCAAGCAAGAAAAGAATGAATCTGATTGATTAAACATACCCCCTCTGTTGGCAGTAACAAAAATTATACCTAATTTGACTAACAGTGCTTTAGCTTCGATGTCGATTTTCGTGACCTTGTAATGAAAGGATTAAAGCATGGAAAAGTTAATTTTATAATTTGTTTAAGATCTCAATATGTTGAGATTGATTCTAACGACAACAGATGGCGCTTGCTTATTTATCCGGGCTGCGGTTTAATTTGTATTTCAAATGATCAAACAATCTGTTTTGTATAATTTGTACATTTATTGCAAACTGTTGTGTGTGCGTTCGTGCACCCACGTTACATCCCACACTCACAGCGGGAATAAATCCATTGCTGCTAAATTTGATCGCACGGGAAATCATTTGACATGGCTCGTGTTGCAACAGATGCATAAGTTAATTTAAAACGTGATGCGGATTAAATGATACTATTTATCAGTAAGAAATGTTGGGAGTTGCTACTCCACGTGTTGTATTATAATGCATAATCTCGAAAAAAATCTTTAATTTTTTTTTTTTTTTTTTTATCTTAAAGAAGATATTTTATTTACAAATTGAGAATTAAAGGCCCAAAATACTGAAACTGAACTGATGACAAAAGTTAAGTACCATACCGTAAATGTTGTTTACTGTTTCATACTTTTTAAACCAGATGGCGCCACTGTTTAGCAAATATTTGTTGAGGATACCGGTATTTAAATTTCTTTTTCTGTGATATTTTTACAATATCAAGATTAAATTTTTCTCAGTTAGTAAAAATTTTTAATTTTAACCTAAAATATAAAATTACACTTGGTTTTTGTTTATTTGTCTTCTGAAATAAAGGAAAGTTGTATAATGGGTGTTGCCTTTAAAATACACAGTTAATTACTGTATACACCTCTTTGAGAATAACTTTTACAAACACTTTTCCTTCTAGATGCGAATGAATCCTGCAATTAATCACAATATAGAAAACTCACTTGTACTAGGTACACTAATTTAAAAACGAGATGCTTTCACACACCTTCAGAACAATAAAAAAAAATACATTGACATGCCCTTGATACCAAGTGACTAGTGAAAAAAATCTATCACCAACAAAGTCGCATTATATCCAACTCCGCCTTCACCAGGTGAATGGACCAAATGCCCTTTGCTTTTCACTCTGACCTTAATCAGTGATATTGGCCTCATTCTCCGAAACTGGTCTTCAAATAATGCACCACAATAACTACTTCAACTTTAAACTTGAATTTTTTTTTTGTTGTTTTCTGTACTGTATCTTCAATGGCATTTTTTTAAAGTTCAACAAAAATGTTTGCAACTAGGCCTAAACCTTTTAACAATTTATTAGACCAAAAGTTGAATCGCTTCTTATTTCACTTGAGTGTGGTATAAAGTGAACGGTCACTTTTAATTACGTAATCTTCTCTTCTCCCGCGGTTAGTGTAGTCTGGTGCGCATTCACGCCTGTTTGGTCATGGTTGCGGACATGTTGCCACTGACCTTGTTTCTTCTTAGCTGCTTCAATTATTCAGGTCGAGGTGAATGTTCGCTAGAAGGCGCTGTGTTCGCATATTTGATATAAATAGATAGCTCGAAGAATTAAAAGAAGACATCTACTTGGAATTAACTGTGCTATTGTCAGGTGAGATATGGATTGTAATTTTTCTATTTATTTTTCGTGGTTTCTTTTTTATTTTAATTGTTTTAGAGAAATGGATAACACTTTTTTATTTAAAGTATGTGAAAGTGATTTCTTAACTGTTTTTAGTATTTTATGAAGTATTTTGATAGGCAATAATTTCCGCATTCTTTATGAATGAATTTTTAACTGATTTATTAACTGTTAGACGGTGTTTTACAGAGAAATGCTTATAGTTAAGTTTTCTAACTTTTAAAGTTAAAGTTTGAGTGTTATTTGTTGGTCAAGGCTTTTTCTCTTCCTTAATGTAATTGTGCCTGAAAAGAGTTCATCACTGGAAATAAATGCTCAGTTCCAGAAGCCAGCCATGCAGTTTGTATAAAAATTGCTAAATGCTACCTGGCGACAAAAAAGTGATACTAAGTAATATTTAGAAATAACTTTTTATCAGCTATCCTAGTGTAATTTTCTGTCGACCATCCGTGACTAACTTCTATGGGAAAAGTCCTAGACATTAGATTTGATTCACTAACGATTGCTGAGAATGAGAGTAGTGAGAATTTTATTCATCGATTACCAGTACTCAAAGCTAACACCAGATATTTGTTTTATATTATAACTAAATCTATTACTTCATTTTTAAGTGATTTTCGCCATAATTTTTCCTATTTAGTTGTTTGTATGCAACAAAATAAAGTAAACTTACCATTACTTCGTTATTTTATAAGTTAATAAGGAAAGAATGGCTAAATTAAGTTATTTTTGTTATAAAATATTGTGTTCAAAAGTTTAAAAAAAAATTACTAAACGTTCCGTCGATTTTAGTGGCAGTTTGGGGGGAATACAGTAAACAAATTCTTATATATAGAATTGTTAGTGAATTGAGCCCAATGAGTGACACTCAACTTTATATATCTACATAGATTTTAATATAGAATCTCAGTTAGAGTGGTTCTCGCAATACTTCATTTTGGGGTCATCCATGTTTTAATGAAATTTCTTTTGAAACTTTATCACTGCACTTAATACGTGCATTTAGTATGACTAATTTTTTGTTGACAGCTGAAATATAACTTTGTTAGGCATAAGTCACGCTAGAAGGGTCTTACCAATCACAAAACAGTCTTGAATCACTAGTGGAAAAATTCTGATACTAATTTTATGTAATTAGTTTGGTTATACAAGTTTAAAAAGTTATGTTATACTTTTATTTTGATTTTACCAGATGACTCTTCTATTGAAACTTGCTCTTTTCTTGGCACTGACTCAACTAGTGCAATGTCTTCCATTTCCCTTTGAACTCGGCGGTGGCCGCGAAGACGACGACGACGACGACGTCTACTATTCCCCCTCTCCTCTTCCTTCTCAACAACGCCAATGGAGCTACTATCCCCCATCATCCAGATCAGTGATGATGTCACCACAACCCCACTTTGAATCCCCACAATCTTACTTTGAGTCCCCACAACCCCAGTTTGAGCCCCCAAAATCCTACAAAACACCTCTTCGTCGAAGACCCTTCTCCCGAAGACCTTTCGGTGGACTGTTCAGCAACAGCAGAGCTGCACAGCAAAGCAACAGTCAAGACGAAGACGAAAAGAACCGCGAAAAGGTGGAGCAAGCCCTTGCAGCACAACAAACAATCATAGACACAGTTTTGCCCATGATCAGCTCAATTGCCCCTGCAGCTACTGGGTTTCTCGGCATGATGCCGCGCATGCGCCGTTCCCAAGGTTCTACCGCTGACGACGCTCCGGATCAACTGAGCATGCCTTCTGAGCAGAAAATGTCATTCTTGATGCCACTCAAAGAAATGAATCAACCTGCCGAATCAGTGGCGCCCTCTGTGGTGGTCCCAATTAATTACCAACAAGCTGCCATGTTAGTTGCTCAAGCGCAAGAGCGGTCTGTAATGGAACAACAAGGCGCGATGCCGTTGTTGAATGTGAAAGAGGAATCGGAAGCTGAAGACAAAAGTGACGACGACGATGATGACGGGGAAGAAGAAAATGGTGGAAAAGGAGCGGAAGTGCATTCATCCGAATTGTCATTGATGTCACTTCCGCAAATAATTCCACGATCGTTTCTCCCACATTCACCCGACGCAACAGTGACGTCTGGGGATGATGATAAGATTTATTTCGCTGTTGATAGGAAAACGATTCTTTCCTTCTTAGGAGCGTTGTTTGGCAACGAAATGAGCGCCGCCCTAGCGTCAGCTGTGCACGAAAACAGTGTACACAAACCTTAAAATGTGTTATGATTTTTTTTTAACCGGGAAATTTTAGCTGGATTAAGTAATGTAAATATTTGATTTGTTTAAAATTAAAAGTTAATCCTTGGTTTAGTTTTTTTTTCTTCGTGTATTCATTCGTTCATGTAATGTTTGTTGTTTTGTTAATGGGTTGGTGTGTTTTTAATATTTTAATGTAAATATATATTTTTAGAAATATTCTTTTAACAAAAAAAAATAAAAAATAAAGTTTATATGTATATGAGAATGTGAGGAAATAAAGATTACTTTTCTAGAAATTTATTTTATTTTATTGATATTGATATTGGTTGTAGAATGATTCCTGCCACCTAGTGACAATTTTTACAAAGTAAAATTTTTTTAATGCGATAAATTGATCATTGAAAATTGAAATATAAATGTACTTAAGTTTAGACACTAAAGATAAAATATAAAAAGTGACTTCTGGAATGTATAATTACAATCAACGTGTTTGAAATGCGTACAAAGTCATGAAAGGGCCAACTAGTTATTTTTTCTGGTGGGAACGAGTTTATTGCGGGGGTGAACAGTCTTCATTTGACCGCGATCGTAATTCAATTCTTAAAAAAAAAAAAAATGAAATATCAGTTTTAAATTAGTTGTAAACAACTGTAACAACTGCTAAATCTCATGTTTCACACAATAGTAGTCAATAATTTGGGTCAGGAAGTCAAGCAAAACACATAAATATTTTTATTATTAGCATTTATGCGTGGAGTATTTAAATTAACACTTATGCTTGGCTGAATTTACATTCTGGTTACTTGAGAGCAAGTATGACACTTCTTTCTAACGGTTCTCGTGGTGTAGTGGTTATCACATCCGCCTAACACGCGGAAGGTCCCCGGTTCGATCCCGGGCGAGAACAGTAATTTTTTTTTTTTTTTTTTTTTGTAGATTTATTTATTCAAGAGTTTTATATTTTTATCCGGAAAATCTATTCAGTTTTCTGTCTTTTATCTTCTTCTTTTATTTCTTTTTTCTTTTTTTACAAAACAAACAAACAAACCGGGAAATAAATAAATGTTTACTCAAGCAGACATTACTTTCACTTACCCTCGAAAGAATTGCCGCTAGTTGTAAGAAAATAAAGGGTAAATAATAACAATTGAAGATGTTATGTTGTTCAGTGACCTAAGATAAGTTTTATTGTTAAATGAAAAAAGAAATTACAAAACGCTTAGTGGATAACAAATGTAGGTTGCGGAAGGAGAAAGATTGTCACTTGTTCTCGTGGTGTAGTTGGTTATCACATCCGCCTAACACGCGGAAGGTCTGCGGTTCGAACCCGCACGAGAACAGATATTTTTTTTAATGGAACAATGTCGTTTTTTATAATAATTTCCAAAAAATTATTTTTTTATTTTTATTTTATTTTTAAACTAAAAATATAAAATTAAAACTAAACTGTTTTAGCCCGAGATCGAACATGATTTTCCGCGTGTGATTTACCACTAAACAACGAATACCAGCACAGGCACCTGTGCTAGTGTATCATAATTGTAACAAATTTCCATGAATTTAAGCTTTTAATTTCTGAGTTGAGTGTGAATTAGATAGATAAAATCTACATACATCTCATCTCAACCACAACATAATGGTTCACTAATCGAGTTTAAATAGGTAAAGATTTAGTAAATAATAAAACCATAAAAACTTAAACAACGCAATTAAGTAATTTTTACTAAAGATTTAAAAGTTATGAGTTCGATGACATTCTTATAAAATAATTGCAATTTCCACTTAAAACTAAATTATGTTCAATAATTTGCATTCCATCATCAACATTTCAATTTTTTTAAGAAAATCCATTAAGCTGGTGTTACCGTACTTCGAATTCATTTGAAGTGTTACTGACACCTGGAAGTTTTTTGTTTCTTTTTATTACGCAAAATAGATATAAAAAAAATTAAATTTTATAGTCTGGTCTCATATCATGGCGCCCATTTCAATGTCATTACTTCGACCTACAAGTAATCTGGATAAATGGACGTTGATATCAATCCAGCAACACGTATATAGTAATTAGAAAAGAATTTGGACTTTCTAAGCATTCAAGTAGAAATACCAAAATTATTATACTTAAGCCTAATTAAAAAATTAAATTTACCGTATTCTAAGAATTAGGCTTTTGCCAAAAAAAAATATGCAAATTTCATAAATTTTATAAAATTAAATTGTTAGAGAAAAAAAGAATAAATTATTATAATCCGTAAAACAAAAAACTTATTTATTAATACATAAATATGTAAATTTAACAATAAAGCCCTTGCAAAAAAAAAAAGGCATTTTTTAAAACTTACAAAATTAAATTGTTTAGAAAAAAATTATTATAATCCATAAAACAAAAACTATTTATTAATTCATAAATACATAAATTAAAAATATTTTATCAATTATCAATTAATAAATATAAAAGTGAAACTTTTATTACAGCACAAAAACTTGATCTATTAATTTTTATATAGAAAACAAATTCATAATCCGTACTATATCTATATCATATCAGTTTAGAAAACATAACTAGTTCATTGTGACATGTCACTCGCTTGTGGTCAGTTTTTTTGGTGGCTACTGCTGATTAGACTTAGTAAAATTACTGTGGCAATGGAAAAACGGGTTATCATTTTCAGAGCGATGCACTTACTTTATTTTGACCTTGTTTATGCAAATATCTTAATATCTTCCAATTATAGTCAACTAGAATTAGAACTGTAAAAGACCCACTTGTATTTCATTGTATTTCAACCATTTCAGTGCGACTTGCAATTGTAATTTGTAAATCGATGCAAGAAAATCGTGAACGAATTTTAACTTAGATTAACCTGGTTTAGAAAACCGAAAAGAAATATTGATAAGAATGTTTCATTAATGTGTATATAATGATACACCACAAACACACAACTGGTTTTTATTATTTTCGTTAGTGGTTTACAATTGAGTGATGGTAAATGGTAACACGTGAATTGCTCTTTTCGCAGCATTTTATTGTTATTTAGGGTATATTTTAGCATGCATGGCGTGCGCAGGGAGTTGTGGGATGGGCGGGAATATTGAGAGTAAGACCCAAACCCATCCATTTCGCGAGAAGGACGAATCAGGGTTGGGAACCTAGATTTTGGCGGCAAAAAGTGCGGGCCAACGAACAGAGAACGCCCGCGTATATGAACAAGGTCAGTGATGCCGGTATGAAGCATTCCAAGGCCAGGATTGCACGTGTCAACAGCAAACACCTTCTTGTCTAGTATTACGGTTCAAGGTAAGACATTTTTTGCTTCCGGTTTTTCCTTAAGTGATTTTTTTTGTTAGTTAAGTAATAGGTTTTTAGTTTGTATTGTTTTTTGATGGTTCATGTGGGATTTCAGTGCGTAATTATGTGGTAAATTGCGTTTATTATGTGATATTGGCGGGGAAATGTTGATGTTTTGTGGATTTTAGTTGCGGGTTGGTCTGAAATTTTAAGCTTATTTATGCATAAAGTTAGTGAAGTTGTGTTAAAAATCGTAATTTTTGTGGTATTTTGATTTATAATTAAAATGAATGAAAATTTTGAATATTAAATTGGAAAAATTAGATTTGTAAGTAAATTTTTGTTGCAAATAGATATAATTTCATTTATTTAAGCCTAACTAATAAAAATTAATAAATTTTAGCTGCAAAAAAAAAAAAAAAAAAAACATTAAAACTTTATTTTAATATTACTTCGAAAATCTGAGAACACAAAAAAATCATAACATCGAAAAAACTCCAAATTTTAACATTTATTTTTCCACAAATAATGCTAATAATAATTAAAAACTTCACCAAAATACTTATACTATAAAGCCTCTGATTATTACAACTTAACTTAACCTTAATACACCCAATTTCATACATCATCATAATTAACCATTTATCGCATTTAGGAATCAAAGTCGCCTCAATAACAAATTGCTTATATTACTCCTCTTATGTCTTGAAATATTTCTTATCATCAAAGACAATTGTATCATCTTCTCATGCAATTTGTTTCTTCCTCGCTCTCATCGCACCATACCTCATTTTATTCTCCCATTTTTCTTCTTGACTCTGAATGAGCAATTTTCTCACAACTATCGGAGAATTACTCACATAAAGAGGTCAGTAGGTCTCTGCTAAAGGTCACGTGACCTTGAGCTCATCCAAATTATTTCCGAAAAAATCTAATATAGAGATTTCTAAATTTTTTTTTTAAATTTTACAATGATTGTACCGGTTTATAAACACGTCGGAAACCATCTTCAAAAATCTGACCTTGACCTTGGTTTTTCTGCTTTACTGGAGCAAAATAAAGCCTCTTTGAAAACGTGATGTCTTTCTGTCAATATATAAACCTAACAATTTTCAAGATCTAATTTTTTTTATGCATAATAAATATTCACAAAATGTCTATCCCCTTTAGGCCTAATCTTAAGTATCGGTTACAAAATTTTGAATTAAAATTTTTTTATTTTATTTTTTTTACATTTTTCTAGATGTGTGATTATGGTAACGTTGAATAAAATTTAAGAAAAAAAATTAAGGTTAGGGTTAAAATAAAATTGGGTTTATTACGTGTCTTTAATTTACCAAAAAGTAAAGTAGATAAAGGTTTGGCAACTTTGTGCTCATCTTTGACCACGAATTTGCATGTGGGAAATAGTTGTCGACCTGAATTTGATCCTGAAAGATGCAACTTTCGGATTCAGTGGGTAAATTTAAAGATGTTCGCAAAAAGTGGGATGGGAATGAAGGATGAACCAGTTGCAGAAGGCCTTGAGGCAAGGAAAGTGTCAGTGAACTTGATTAAACTACTGACTCGCTTTAGTCGTTCTAATTCTTTTTTTTTTTTTTTTTTATTTATTTTTGTTATTAGGTCTGCATGATTTATTTGTTATAGTTTCATATTTGTTCACGCCGTTTTCCCATAAAACCATTTATTTGATTTTATTGCAAATAGTTTACACTTTTATCACTTGGTGGTTATTATATGGTTGGTTGATCAGTAATTTATTTTGTTGTTTATTAGTTCAGTGACAGAAATTTAGAGATTAACTTTTTGTACTAAATGCAACATCTGCAACGAGTAAACCAAAAAACAAACAAAATTAAATACTTTAATGTAGTTTTAAGTACAGTTTTATAATCATAATTTACTAATTTGCTTTGCACACAAGGAAGGAACTGAAATGTTCGCTTTTTTTTTTTTTTTTTTTTGTTGTTTTTAAAAGCTGCATTTAAAATGTATTGTTAGCACTTTATTTTTCCAGTTAAGATAAACCATAAATTAATTTTATACTTTTCATAGCATTTTTTGAAAGATAGCCTTTTTTTTACATTTTTTAAATTTGTTATTATGCCATTTCAGATTTATCCTAATGACAAAATTGTAACACAAATTATTTTTTATTATTTGATAATTACCGCACTATTTTTATTCAAGATGTGTGTAATATACTGGGTTTTCACCCTGATATGGATACCACTTGCCACCAGTGACGACAAACGTCTCAGAGAACTTTTAACCGTGAACAAAAACGACAAACAGGAACAGGACGTGCCATCTTTGTCCCTCTTCATCCCACCGCCACAACTCGTCTCAATCGTCTCAGACGGCGTCAAATCCACCATCGCACAAAACTCGACGCGCCAAAACCTAATCGTGGATCCCCTCCTTGCATTGCTCAATCAGGAAGAAGCAAATCTCCTACAAATGCTCATTCCCGGATTATTCCCGAGTCAACACCAAACAAGCACCACAACCCAAGATTCATCAGAGAGAATCGGAACCACATCAGTTCCTCTAACAACACCAGCAACAACATCAACACTAGACCCCATCATCAACTGGCTTTTTAACGGAGCCACTGATGACGTCATCACCCCTCCTCCCACACAGGGACCAATGATAACAATGACTGACGACATGCTCATCTCTATGCTTCAACAAGCAGTGAGTAGCTTTGTTCCATCTTCGACTCAACCCAGCACGACCGAAGCGGTCGCGTGGACGGGACCGGTCGGGATCGGTGACGATTTGTTGGCTACTTTATTGAAAACATTGCAAGAACAGACCGATAAACCGGTATCTGTCACTCAGGAGAGTGTGGTCGGTGTGACTCCGTCGTTATTGGATACACTGACCACGACTGCGGTTGGTTTGGTGTGGCCGGATAAAGTGAAACCTGGTGGCGGAATCAGCGACGAAGCGATCGCAGCTATTATTGATGATGTTAATAAGATTAATCAAAATGTCTCAGATGCTGCAGGAGTTCCTGATTTGTCCAGCGATTTCTTAGGGGATAAACCAGTTACGATCTCCGACGACCAGGTGGCGCAGTTGATCCGCGATGTAGAAGTGGCGGTTAATACGTCGGCCGAGATGGACGAAGAGAAACTGAAACTTAACGCGACGAAGGCCGAAGAGAAGAGGAAGAAATTGACCAAAGCCAAGAATTCTGGCAATGGGAAGAGAGGGTCGAAGACCAACAGGTTGAAGAAGAAGCCCGGAAGGAGACCGACTAGAATTACGACGTTAAAGCCGAATTTGTGGGAGAGGTTGGTGAAAGCAGCGTCTAACGCCATCTTTGGTGAGAAAAAGCCAACTAAGGGCTTGTTCCAAGTGGATGATATTTTGGATTTGTTGACTAATTTGTAGAAAAATTATTTTAGAGTTTTTAATTTTTAATTTTTTTTTAGTCCTGTTGTTAACCAGTAACCACTCATTTTGATTTTAAAATAGATTTATTAATAGATGTATAATAGAATAGAAGTTTATCAAATCGTCTTGTCTTTAGATACAGAGCCATCTAACGACAAAACTTGATATTATTAATGATTGTTTTCAGTGCTGCGCATGAATTAATGTATCAAAAATTCTTTCAATTTTGAAATTTATACTTTTTCATGATTAACTGTTACGATGATAAACTTCTGATAGTTTTATAAACAATAATAAATTAAGTAGTAAATTTTTTTTTTTTTTTGAAAATCCAAAATGGTGACTTTGGTATTAAAAAAAACTATGAAAGTGTTTACAAAAGGTTTGATTCCTATTTTTTACGAGCTCATTGTATGTACAGTGTACATTCTTTTTGTTTTCTTTTTTACGTAATAGATACAATTTTATTTTAATGTAATAACAATACTCAATAAAGGGAATTGTTTTTGTTTTTTTAAAATAAATTTTCTAACATCATTTTCTACAAACAGCATCACTGCAAAGTGCGCCATCTAGTAGGAATTTAATTAACCAACAAACAGTTCATCTTCGCACTAATAATAATAATAACAGGGCGTTGTAAGAAGATTAAAAAAATAATTTTTGAAAGAAGTATAATAAGACATTGATCGGGGTCTTTTACACTGGTCACTTATTAAAGGTCACTTATTAAAAACCAAAGAAATACTCGAGAATCACGAATTAGGTCAGCCGTAGTCGATATTTTGGGTCAGTTTTGTTAATAATCAACTAACGATGCACAAATAAGAGATGAAACATGAGATGACGATGCTTCACCATTCGCCCACGAGATGGCTCCTTGATCCTTGATTTACGAGTGCAACTTCACCTAGTTTTTGAACTTAACTCGTTTTGTTGATGTCGTTAAATACTTACAAGCTCTAAAAATATTAGTAGATGATGATAGTCATAGATATAACAAGGAACAAAAGAGAATAGTGGGTTGTAAGTAATAAAGAAGTCTTAGAACCGGTTTTATTTCTAGATAAGGAAATAGAAATTTGTAAACAAATAAATTAGAACTAAATTGATTTAAAAAACATAAATAATTACAACACTGTTATTATCATGATCTAAAAATAGTAATGTGAATAGTTCTTTCCTCTCCCATCATTCTTTTTTCAGAAAACATTATCCATTGTTTTTTATTCCCACCTATTTTTTTACAGAATAATTAGCGGAGAATTAAGATTAAATAGTTAAAGTTGAACAAATGTTACTAAATAAACATTATTAACAAGCACGAAGTTCTTGGTATTATTCACTGTATTAATTTGTTTTTGACTTGCAAATCATTGTGTCGTGATATTCTGAGCAGATATAATTAATCCCTTTTGGTCACAGACCTTTTTGAAGGGCGATTGTCTTCAAGGAAACAAAAAAAAAAAAAAAAAAAAAAAGACTTAAGAGCGCCTCGTCGTCATTAACGCATGACAATCAAGAGGTGAAATGTTGAAGTCCTGCAGCAAAGGCGCTTCAACTTCAAAACATAAATGAGGACAGTTTTCCAATGTTTTTACAAGTTTCTCAGAACTCAGAACTATACAAAATCAAATTACATATTCGGAAAATACATGTAATCAAAGTCAAATTATAAATGGAAATTTAAAAATGAGAAATTTTTTTATTCAAATTAGAAACACTCACACCTCTAATTTGCATAATGTAGTTGAATGTAATTATCCAAGCGTACGGTAATACAATTGCAAGAAAAAATTTTTTTTATATGAATCTATTTATTTTATTATTATTTTTCACACTGATTTTTTTTAGAAACTTGAAAATATAAAAAAAGGTGAAAATAAAAAAAATACAAATTAATTTATCATCCTGTCAGGTAAAAGTCTCCTTTTATGTTGGTTTTGACTGACGCTGAAGTAGGACACGGTCGTGGAGTTATTGAACCCACAGTTTCTGTTCGTTGTTGCGGGAAATGGACCAGGGTTTCGGGGTTAAATGCGCAATACAGCAGCGCGTTATACAATAGTTGCATGACACACTTTTCATCAGTTTAAAAATCTTTGTACATCCTCGGGCCACTTGATTCGAGGCTCTCCTCTCGTAACAACAACATCGCACCGCACAAACGTCCGAAATGAAGGTAAGTCGCCATCTTTTGTCGTATTAACAACTAAAAATTGAAAATTCACTATTAATCATGAGTATTTAATAGTGTAACTCAACTTTAATGGCGATTTAACCGGTCATTTACTCGTTATAGTTAACTTACTAACCGATCAGGTCATTAGTACACATGATCTGAACTAGTTTAAAGGTTCATAATTCTTTATTTCTAATAAGAGGAAATTATTATGGTACAATTTTAAAGTGATAAAATTCCGTTTTTGTCGCATCAGATCGTCATCACGATTCTCCTTTTCGCATCCGCCGTTCATTCGGTGCCTGTATCACTCCGTTTCATCTTCATGCCAAAAATGATGAATCAGGAGAACATCAACCACGAAAACATGAATTATCAACCCGAATTCACAATGCAGAGCCGTTCGGACGCACCTCCGGCCCCGTTTTCGTTCATGGACCCCGCCATGGACCAGCCCCAGCCGCACCCTGTCGGATTTGCTGCTCAGGCGCGAATGGCTGTTGGCCCTTTGCCTCCATTCCTCCCGATGCATCAACCGGATCCCTCGACGTCCACTTTTCAACGAAGGATGGACGCCGACGAGGAACTCTTAAGTCAAATGCCCTTCAGTCCGCAGAGACGGATGGACGAGGAAGTGATGCTGGAACAGCAAGAAATGGCTCCTCCAATGCCGTTCGCGGGACCGCCGCCCTCTCTGCCGTTCCTTGTGCGCATGCCCATGCCGCGCAATGACCAGCAACTGCAGCAGCAACAACAACCTTTCATGAGTGTCAATCAACCGGAAGCGCGGCCACCCATGCATTTACAATTACCCATTCACAAACCCCAGATCCAGGTGCGAGCGTTTCCCATTGTGGCACAACCGGGTCTCGACGACGAGGAAATGAACGGCGAAGATGCGGAACCGGAAGTAGACGAACAGCAGGACGAGGGCGAAGAAACCGCGGAGGAGAATCCAATTAACGTACAGAGTCAAAGAATTCTCGTCATCGAGAGCGCCCAACGTTTGCGACCGGTTGTTTTGGACAGTTTGCAGACTGTTATGAAGATATTCAACGCCGTGGCGCCGCAACACGTCGAGGCAACGACCAAGAAACCGGAAGTGAACGCGACTGTTGACGGGAATGTCGAGAAAATGGCGCAGAAGTTGGACAGAAGTCTGGAGATGTTGACCATGCAAGTTGCAGACGCTCTCGGAACTCTGACTCAGCACGCGAAGCAGATGTTGCCGATGTTGGTTAGGAGCAGCGGGAATGCGACTTCCGGGATTGTTGAGAATGTCAACGAAACCTCCGAAGCCAAGACTGACGAACCGGTCGCTAATAACGAAATTAAGATGGACGAGATTGGATCAGGGAATGCGCCGAATTTGCAAAATGTCACTGAAACCGTTTCGCGATTCGTGCAGCTGAATTCGGACGAATTTCGACGCACTTGGAAACATTTCTTGCATCATTATTGGACCTATGTTCAGAAAATACTCGAATCGGCACAGTAGACGATTAAATTATGAGGTTTTTTTTTCAATAATTGGTTGAATAGTCTAAATTCTCAATTTTAAACTTCAGTTTTCGTAGGATAATTTTGGAAACTCACTTTAGTGTTTCACTACGAAATGATTTAAATCGGATATTTTTTTTTACGCTTTCTTTTTTCATAATGTAGTTTTATATTGTGGTTGACGTGATTCGTTACCAGTTTTGTACAGTTAAAAGATTTTTTTGTGATAAATAAAGAGTAAAGTGAGAAAAGGTATTCATTATTGCCACCAGATGTCATCATTACTCAGACACGCACAATATTTATTTAAATTTTCATAATATACCGTATATTAAAAATCTCTCGATTCGTATTTGTACATAATTGGAAGCAAGAAAAATAGTAATAATAATAATAATAATAATAATAAATAAGCTGGAATGTCTTTCACACGGCATTGATAGCTGACTGCAGTAATGTGTCGACTTTTTTAATCACGTCGTTTATGAATGGTCTCTCCATTGCGTTCACAACTAGCATGGAATGAATTAAATCGTGAAGATCAGGAGAATACCTTGGAAGGTAAGAAAAAGATATTTTTTAAATATTATAACCAATTACTGGCACCGTAACTCACGGGGAATTTTCTGGAATGAAAACATTTCCACTAACAACAGCTAAAGCTACGCTGTCACCACGTTCATAAGCTATGTCAAATGGTGATTTGAAGAAACACATGGCATAGAGAAGGCAACCCAATGACTGAAAAGATAAAAATTTGATAGTAAAATTATACCATTATTTATTATGATTTTACTATCAGAAGTATGACTAGCGGCAAAAAGTTTTTTGCACTGGGCAAGCGCAAAACTGTTCGGTTATTTAATTTTTATGCAAATTATTATTCAGATAATCTCTTGGTTTAACTGCACTTGCGCATGAGGCGTTACTAATGCAAAATGAACCAGATAAAGCAAGTTTGAGGTCTGTAATATTGGGGTTTCTCACTAGGAAGTGTGCAAATCTGGCGTTTTAGTATTTAGAATTGGTCAGAAGAGATTTCGTGAGAATCCACCAACGAATAATTGAATTTTATAATTAATATTTCGAGTTTTTTTAATCACTTAAAATACATATTTTAAGTGGTTAAAAAACTCTTAATATTAATTATGAATAAACATCAAACTAAACATCAAACCCTATTATTATGGATTTTATGAAATTTCACACAAGTTTAATGAATGTGTCATACTTCTATCTTTATTTACATATCGTATTTTCTCAACTAGGGCGCAGTTTATTTGCTAAATTTACATTTTCCCGAATTTTATCAAATTTAATCTTTGTTTTAAAAGTGATTCAGACTCATTTTAGCATTATTATTGCTACAAACAATTCTAAAACACTCTTAAGACCCACTTTACGTTCCGGTGCATAATCAAAAAGGTGTATTTTGAATGTTTTTAATGACTTTTGGGACACCATAATTGAGACCCACGACCTAAAACAGCGCCCCAAGCGTTATTTGAGAAAATACAGTATTACTATTTACCCATATATCTGTCCGTTCATCAATCGTACCAAAACTTTCAACGTTAAATAGTTCCGGTGCTCGATAAGGCATGGAACACCGTTCAGATGCAAAATCCTATTTTAAAAAATATATTATAAAACAGTACCTATAAAAACATGAAACAAAGTGTGTTCTACTTGTAAACTCCTAGCTTGAACAATTCCTTTAATTTCATATCTGGCTTTGCCCATTGAACCGAGATCCATAATCACAGGATTGTCATCCAGTGTGAGAAGAATGTTACCCGGCTTTAAATCTCTATTATTAAACATAATAAGTAATGCATTACTCCATTTTCTATTTAAATACACACCTATGAGCTAATACTACAGGTTGAGCATTATGCATCGCCTCAACCCCTTGACAAATCTTTAAAAATAACCGCAAGATGTGCTCTTCGCAAAGATGATTTTTCTTACTCATTCTTCGTTGTAAATCGTCGTGTAAACTCCCCCTCTGTAAAAACAAAACACAATGTGAATTTTTTTTTTCTTATAATTTCTTATAACAATTAATAATTTTTCTCACACTGTGGTAAGGCAACAGGAGCAATAGTTCACTCCTAGTACTATTTAGGACGTCTGGAGTTCCTCTGAGGGATGAAGCTATACATTCAAGGATGTAAGGATGTTTTAACTGGTTGTGATATTCCACTTCTTGCACTGCTTGTTTCTCATCCGATTTGCTGTGACACAAAATTCGTTTCAAAGCGTATATTTTGTGCGTTGCCATATCCTCCAGGAGATCGACTGTACTAAACCCACTAAATTCGAAAATATATATAAAAAAAAAAAAAAAATTTAAGTGAAAAATTCAGTACCATATGTTTACATCCTGAATTTGTCCATTTTTTGCTCACCCCTCTGCAATGCGCGATCGGACCCGGTATTTACGTCCATTAATCTCGACTGTTTCTCGGGCACAAACACATCCCATTCTGAAAAGCAAGGATAAGCCGAGACTATTCATAGACACTTGTTTGTAAGGCTGTGTATAGTTAATGGTGGTTTAAAATGCAAGTGTCTCCATCAATTTACACGTCATTGCCCTCGTGCGTGGCCATTTTCCATCTGGAAGGGTCGGAACCGAGCGGAACCGGGTGAAAGCTGAGGCGGGAGATTTGAAATTTTAAAGCGTGAAATAACAACTAGATGAAAAATAGTTTATTTTATAAGTGATGGTATATATTGAAATAGAATTTGATTTGCTGTGTTTGAAATTGTGATGATTTTCATTCAGAAGATTCTCGACTCTTCGAATGACATCATCAGTCACAAGTGGTCTTACAGCTGGATTCACAATTGGCATGAAGTAAATTAAGTGGTGCAGGTCTGGCGAGTAGCTAAAAAAAAGTTTAAAACGTTTCATTTCACAAAAATTTAATTGGTGTTTAAGCAGTTTTGACTCATGGAGAACTTTCAGGGATCTTTAACAGCTTGAAATCCATTGATCAGCTTCGTAAGATTGCGTTCCTCATGTTTCCTCTTGTATTAACAATACTAACAATTAAGACAGCGAGCCAAATAAAACAAATTGCCAGGAATAATGTCTAGAAATAAAAATTATGCATTTTCACTTTCATGCTTTAATTTACGTGTTATTATCTTACTCCTGCTCCAGAAAATTTCAAAAAAAATTTTGACACTTGTTGTAACTTCACGACAACAAGTGTCGAAAATTTGTCTGAAATTTTTTTTGGAATCCATAGCTTTACATTCAGTTTCCAATTGTCGTGCTTCGACATCCAAATAACTTTTCGGATGGTTGTGGATATGAGTTTTAACAAATGGCTCTTCGTTCGTTACATTTTTTTTACTTTTGCACGTTCCGATAACACAATTCATACGCCTCGAAATGCACCTGATGTTACTGCCGAAGTCGGTTTTTCGTGCTAGACAGAAACCCGTATCACAAATTCCTATGACAATTTTCGAATTCAAGACATCTGGGAAAAAAATTTAAAAACTTAAATTGAAAATTTTTGTTTTTAAAATCAGTATTGTACAATGTAGTAACGGAAATTGACTTTTTTGCTGGCATAAATAAAATTCAATAACATTCCTGTTTACTTAAAAAAAAAATAAACAGACAACATTACAGACTCATCAGTCACTTCTAAGAAAACAATTGTTTATTTTTAATCTTCTTATTTATTTTTGTTTTCAAAAGTACATTTTTAATTTCCTCTTTCTTTTTAAACTTGATAATCACCTGAATAAAATTAACATTAAAGAAGAATTATTACAACCAATCTATTCAAATTTAATTTACAAAATTCCATCTTTTAAAAATAAAAATGCAATATTTATGTTTTAACTACATGTGTAAAATAACTTTCCTACTTTTCTTTAAAAACAATTTATTTCCTTCGGATGTCACTGTTCTCAGAAAAGACATGTTTATTTCGTGACACTCATCCTTTAAATACAGACAGAAAATTGACATTAATTTGCTGTTGCTATTTGTTGTTATTACAAATAGAAATGAAGGTAAATTGAGATAAGAAAAAAATCTTTTTGTCTTTAATTTTATTTCAATTATTTTTTTACTTAGGTGTTTATTGCTCATTTGATTTGTGTCCTCCTTGTGTCCGCACATTTGGTGACGGTGGGCCATGCTTACACTGTGGGTAAAATTTGAACTATTTTTATTGGTTCAGGAATTTGTGTTTATTTATTTATTTTTTTTAGCTGACGAAGATGAGATGAACGACCTTGCCAGCAACCAAGATGAGGTTATTGTTCCTTTGACCAGTCGTCAGGATGAAATCCTTATCCCAGAATCTTCCCTCGATGAGAAGCGCGGTAAATATTTTTTACCGCTTAATTTAAGATATTTGTTACAAATTTTTATTTGTTTTATTTTAGACAAACGTATAATTTTGCCTCTTATAAAACTCATAATAAAAGGTGCTCAAAGAATTCATCATTGCAACAATAATCCGGGATCTTGTGGCAAGAAATAGAAACTTGTACGGTAGTCGATAAAAATGATATTGTGAATCGTTTTAATGTTTAAGTACCGGTACGGTATTGAATAAAATGAATGATATAAAATTTAAAGTGTAGTCATTTATGTATGGTATTTAGTTTAAGAATATTTTGAAATACGTAGCAAAGATAGTCTGTGTTTTTCAGTAGGTCGAATTTGTGCGTATGTTTTCGATGTGCACAAAGCAACAATTTTTGAAACAACCGGAAAGGTTTTCAACTTATTGATCTATGGGTATTGATGTACTTCAGTACTTTTAGTTATCTCAGTCTTAAAATATTATGCATTGTACAGAAAATTTCTAAATTTAAAATACTTGTAAGTTTCAATTGAAAATTTTAGATGTTGTTCAATTGTCGCAATATTATGAGAAACATTATTAAAACACATGAAAAAATATCTAAAAAAGAAAACGAAAGGAAATAAATAAATTCCTCTATCGATTCATTTTTCTCCATTTTAATGTTGAAAAGGTTGAATCGTGCTAACGATTGTTGTTCGGCTGTGTCGGCTTTCGATACGTCATCTAAGTCGATCCACAATGTCTTCGCGTTTTCTTCATACACACCGTTTTGCCTCGTTCATCGATTCGATCATAATCGAGAAGGCTTTTGTGTTCCGTTTATACCATCTTTTCCAAATGTCGTATTTAATTCTTATACTTATCTTTTCCGATTTCATAAGTACTTGTATGTCGGCTACAGTGCGTAACGAGGGGGAGACAGAGGGGACAGCTTCCCCGGGCCGGGCGCAAGTCTAAGAGGGGCTTTTAAGTTACTGGAGTCGGAACAAGGCCGTCCCTAGGCGACGATCTCACGCTGCCAAATCGTAGGGGCGGCGAAACTGGCAGTTGGGGGCGGCCAAAACATCTAGGCGACCTGTTTTTAGGCTACAAGCAAACAAAAAAAGATCACTAGATCTCGGAGAAATGGAGAGGGGGCGGCAAAGAGAACTAATATTGGGGTGGAGAGAAGGAGGAGGCAAAATTTTTTTGTTTTGCACCTGGGTGCCACAACGGCTCCTTACGCCACTGGTCGGCTTCGATCACTTCAAGCCAAAGATTTTTTAAACGAAGAATGTTGAAGAATTTTGTGTGCATACGCAAGATTCCGGATTCCAGACATACTGATAACCGGCCAGCTCCCTTATCCGGCCAAATGTCTCGGTTCTTTTTAATGTCTCCCTATACTAAATACTCTCTCTTACCCGGCCAGTTTCTATATCCGGTCACTTTTCCCAGTCCCGCTTATGTCCGGATATGAGGGAGTTACATCTTTAACTCTTTAACTTACGATTTTTTAAAATTGCTTTCGTGGATCACATATTGGTGTTTATTAATATTAATACGTTTACTTACAACATTGGAAGTAATAAGAGAACATTATTCTACAAGTGCATCTAATTTGTTAGGCTTTCCCGGTGAGCTCACAACTCTAACTCCAGTGGTTGCGTAGTGAAGTGAGATGATTACATTTGACGGGAAATTGGATATTTCAGAATTCATATTTTAATAGGCTATAAATTTGAAAATTTAAATTATGAAAGATATTTGTTTTGTGGTGTCAAAATTTTTGTTTTTCAAATCTGTATTGTTAATGTACGGTAACGGAAATTGACTTTTTCTGCCATAAATAAAATTCAATAACATTTTTGTTTATATTTTTTTAAAAACAGACAACATTTCAGACTCATCAATAACTTCCAAGAAAACAATTGTTTATTTTTATCTACATATTTAATTTTGTTTTCAAAATTACATTTTTAATTTTCACTTCCTCTTTAAACTTGATAATCACTTGAATAAAATGTACATTAAAGGATAATTATTATCAATTTATTTAAATTTAACTTACAAAATTCCATCTTTTAAAAATAAAAATGCAATATTTATGTTTTAACTGCACGTGTAAAATAACTTTTCTACTTTTCTTTAAAAACAACTTATTTCCTTAGGATGTTACCGTTCTCAGAAAAGACATGTTTATTTCGTGACACTCACACTATAAATACAGACAGAAAATTGACATTAATTTGCTGTTGCTATTTGTTGTTATTTCAAATACTTGTAGAAATGAAGGTAAATTGAGATGAGAAAAAATCTTTTTGTTTTTAATTTTATTTCAATTATTTTTTTACTTAGGTGTTTATTGCTCATTTGATTTGCGTCCTTCTTGTGTCCGCACATTTGGTGACGGTTGGCCATGCTTACGCTATGGGTAAAATTTGAACTATTTTTACTGGTTCAGGAATTTGTGTTTATTTTATTTTTTTAGCTGACGAAGATGAGATGAACGACCTTGCCAGCAACCAAGATGAAGTTATCGTTCCTTTGACCAGTCGCCAGGATGAAATCTTTATGCCAGAATCTTCCCTCGATGAGAACCGCGGTAAATATTATTTACCCTTTATTTTAGGTATTTGTTAACAATTTTTATATATTTTATTTTAGACAAACGTTGGGTTTTGCCTGCTGCAAGAATCGCCTTTGGTGCTGGAAAATTTGCTCACGGAATTTATTGCAGACGAAGACCTAATTCTCGCATTTGTGGAAAGAAATAGAAACTTGTACGGTGTAGTCCGATAAAAAAAATGATATTGTGAATCGTTTTAATGTTTAAGTACGGTATTGAATAAAATGAATGATATAAAATTTAAAGTGTAGTCATTTATGGTATTTAGTTAAATAATATTTTGAAATACGGTAGCAAAGATAGTCTTTGTGTTTTTCTGTAGGTCGAGTTTGTGCGTATGTTTTCGAGCACAAAGCAACAATTTTTGAAACAACCGGAAAGGTTTTCAACTTGTTGATCTACGGGTATTGATGTACCGGTACTTTCGGTTATCTCAGTTTTAAAATTTTATATTTAACGTGCAAATTTGAAATCATTATTTTTGTTATGTATTGACCATTGTACAGAAAATTTCTAAATCTAAAATAAGTTTAAATTTAAAATTTTAGATTTTGTTTAATTGTTTCACGTCTGTATTTCTACACCAACTGTCAACCAAGGTACCTATTACTGTTGAGTCGAGAAACATTATTGAAACAAATGAAAAAAATATTTAAAAATAAAACGAAAGAAAGTAAATAAATTCTAAGTTTGGCATCTTCAGCACCTCTTCGGCTGCATTTATTAAAAAAATAATTTTCTGTTTACTAATTTTATTTACCGGTACCACTAACTTTTTTTTCTAAAAGTTTTTGTTACATTGTTACGTACATTTTAAAGAAAACTTAAAAGAATTCGTCAAATATTGTTTGTAAAATGAAGGGTAAATAAACAGCACAGCTTGTTGATACTTGTATCAAATGAATACGATAAAGCTCACAACGGTTTGAACTAAACTGTTGTTTTTTTTCAATTTTAATCCTATAAAATAATAATAATTTATTTGTAACTCAAAAATTTAAATTTAAATTCTATAAAAAATTTAAATTTTTATGTGCGACTTGAAGATGAGTTGATTAGGCTACACTGCACAACGTATTGACATCCTTCATCCTATATTTACCAGAACAAATAACTTCCTGTTTACATTCCTATAAATTTATACTAAGAAATTGTAACATTGTTTTTACATGAAATGATGTTATTTATGTAGAAGTTAAGTAAATAAAAACAAAACATTTGCTGACCGTCGCATCAGGACAGCACACAATATCGAAGATGTTTGTGACTAATTTGGTTGTCATTTTGCTCTTGACTGTGCATTTAGTTACGTTTGGTCGTGGATATTCCTTAGGTAAATTATGCAAAAACAATTGTGTAAATGAATTTGTAATATTTTTGTAATTTTTAAATGCAGAAAATGGCGATTTGTTTGAAGATGCCGCCGATCAAGATGAAGTCAGTATCCCCATAACTGGCCAACTGGATGAAGTTGCATTTCCTTTAACCGATCAACTGGATGAAACTAAGCATATGAGAGGTACTTATTATAATAATGCGGTAATAAATTCAAAATATTTGTTATTTTAATGTTTTCTTCTTATCTAAATTAAGTTAAGCGCAAGAAATTCTGGAAAAAATTAGGAAAAGTGTTCAAGAAAGGAACAAAATTTGCGGGGAAATTATATTGTTTGAGAAATCCAGGTCATTTTCTTTGTATGAAAAAGTACTACTAAAATTATTGCAAAACAAAATGTAAGCCAATTGATTCTATCTTTAATTTGTTGAATAAAATAGTTTGATTTGACGTTGAATAGTTTTTTTTTTAACGTACGGTACAGAACAAAACATTTAATGATTTCTTTGATAAATAGTATCTTAATTTTCAGAGAAGTAAGATGAAATATCAGCTCTGGCATTTTATTCTTCGGTCGGCAATCAAGGTGAATTTAGCATATCAAAACATGAAAATACTAAAACGTTAGGTAAATACCCGTTAGGGTACCGGTAGTTGATTTCAAAAGTAAATTCTATTTTTATTTTGATTGATTTTAGTCATTTTTATTATGCAGAAGACCGTGTGGGGCAGATGATGTCTGCACTAGCAAAGTTGTATCTAGAAGTTCAAAAGAAATATAAAGAATATTGTAAAAAAAATTCCAGGATTCGTAATAAACACTAATATTATTATTAGTTGGCTACTGGATTCTAGACGTTAAAAAAAAATACAAAGAATTTTGCAAGAAAAACCCGACGAAAAGTTATTGTTAAACACAGATTCGATATTCAAGTCAATAAAATTACTATTATCAAGAATGCTATTATTTGTTGGTTATTTAAACTTTGTTAAATAACATATTACCGTAAATAGTTTGATTCGTAAACAAGAGTTAAATAATACTTTTTAAAAAAAATTTGGTGTTGACATCTTCAAATAAATATTTTGATGCACAGACAAGAGTTAAAAGATACCATTAAAAAAAATGTTGGTGTTGACATCGTCAACACATCATCCTGTGTTTATCACAACACTAAATTTCCTGTTTGCTTTCCTAACAAACTACTTTTTCTTAGGAATTTATATAAAATAATGTTATTTATAAACAAATCTAGCTGCATATTCATCACTTGCTTACTTGTGCATCAGTTAGAGCGGCATCATACTGCTCTAAACATCTGAAGATGTTTGTAATTAATTTGTTTGTCGTAACGCTTTTAAGTTTGCATTTAGTTAAGTTTGGTTGTGGTTATTCTTTAGGTAAATTATGCACAACATTTTAAAAACTGTTTTTCAAGTATGCATAAATTTTAGCTGCAGATAATAAAGATGAGGTTAGTATTCCCACAACTGGTCAGAGGGATGAATTAGCAGTTCCGTTAAGCGATCAGATGATTGAAAATAAACGTGTGAGAGGTACCGTAACTCAATAATACCGTAATAGTTTATACACTACTTTTTTGAGTTTTATTCGTGATTTTTTTAGTCAAGCGGATATTGCGAGGACGACATTGGTGTGACAGAATTCCTCCCCCAATCTTTGCTTGCAGTAGCGGGAACCGGTACGGCAAATAACTCATCATTTGTATTATTACGGTACCGTAGTGTAGTCGAGATGTATTTTACTTGTAACTCGAGCTTTAATTTGTCGAATAAAATAATTTGTTAGGAAAGCAACTTTCTCTGAGAAATTGTAACAGTTTATTTTATAAAGTTATTTATGTAGAAGGGCAAGTATTTGCTGCTGCATTACCTAGTACAATATGGTACCACAGTCAACGCTCTCAAATCCGGACATAGGAAAGAACTGGGAAAAGTGGCCGGGTATGGGAGCTGCATCATTCCACGATCGAATTAAAATAGTCATTAATTTTATAATAAGTTGTTTTAATAATATTTTAGATGCATTTTATAACAACAGGCAAAGGCCCGACTTCTAGGAAAGAAGTTCTTGTACGCTGTTTGTATAATTTTAGTTCTTGACATATCGTATTTCCCGTCCCTCGTCTTTGTGCATCAATTTATAAACAGCATCGAGATCCTGTTATTTTCTATTTTACTTCTCTTTTTATTCTATAAGTTATTTCGAAATACAACAAAGTTTGTCGGACACTTAAGTTACTTTTCTAGAAAAAGGCTTTATTTTTTTATGCAAATATAAACAAAATTTATGACGAAATTGACGGTAATTATCATGAACGTAAAAATTCCTCAAGTTGCATCATTTTTTTCTCTAATTCTCATTTTTTTTAAAAACAGATGTTGGTGTTATTCAATGTGATTTGCATAACGCTTGGAACTTTGCATGCGACATTAGTAGATTCGGCAAATGAAAATGAAATAATGCCGATGAACGAAGAATTGATGGATTTCGCGCCTTTAGCCAGCAATAAAGTTAAATATCTCGTGCCAATAAGAAACCAACCGAACAAGGTAGGATCACCGACCGTGGTAGGATTAACTCCAGGTAAATTGTAAAATTAAAAAGCACATTATTTTTTTTATTTAGCATTTTGAATTTTGTAGGTGAGCGTTTTCTCAAACAGGGTGTCAAGATTCTTTGGTCTGGAATCAAATTGGGAAGGAAAGTGTTTTGCACAAAAAAACCAAACAGCAAGTTTTGTAAGGTATTTGTTTTTAGAAAGAGAAAATAGCCGTTAATGATGATGTTGTTTGCAAGAATATAACGTTTTAAATGTGACGAAATAAAGTTACAATATTTGAATTGCAATGTTTGAATTTTGATTTCATATTTTTTGAGTGCAACAAAAGATATCTTAGTTTTAAAGTTTTTATGTGTGTTTTGATAAATCGTTTTTCTTTATGTTTGTATATCAAAAACGATTTCTAAAAAAAAAAAATCTTTAAATAACAAAATAGTGAAGAATCTCATATATTTGACTCAGTCATTGATGTATATCAGTGAAGCGTTCAGAAACAACCAATTTAATTAAAACTACTGTACGGTACTTATCTCTTAAAAATCTGTTATAACACTTTTAAAAACCTGTTTTTGAGCTGAAGTTTATTAGCCAATGATCGTTTGGCTTTTATGTTTTCCAATAACTTTCCATTTCAAAAATTTACCACATTTTCCAGGTACATCTTTTTATGGCTTTTAATTCTGTTTTCCAACTGTTGCATCTTCGAAAGAGGCTTTCTAGATTAAGATTAGGTTTAAGCTTCAATATTTCTACTTACAGTATATTTAAACCTTTCATTTGTTCCTAATTAAGCCAAGGCTATATTTTGTCCCTAGCTTAAGCCTTTTAGTACTGATCATTCTTATGGCATGCTTTCTTTATTGATGATATATATCATCATTCTTGATTGTTGCTCACAATGATGTTATGCTATTGTAGTAAGATTTCTTTGTAACTGAAATGTCATTATTAAATCAGTAAAGCGGCAGCTTTGCTCAAGGCAACACATCTTTTTTTTAATCTCTCTCTTAGCTTCTTCTTCTTTTTCGTTCTTTCTTTCTTCTCTCTCTCTCTCTCTTGGCTTTTTATTTTTCACTGCATTAGCCCTTACTTAAAGGACTTAGTTTTTTAACCTCTGGCACTTTTATGATTGCTTTACAGTTAGCTTTTTAGTATATCTTATCATCATAGCTTTCTATTCTATTCTGTTTTCCAACTAATTTCTCACTTTAACTTATTTCTGCACTTCAACTAAACACATTCTGATTGGTTTTTATATCTACACAAAGTTCACTTTCAATTACATCGTCTCTTAAAGTTCTTACTTTACCATTGCTGATTTCTCTTACACCTTACACATTCTTTCATCCACGTAGCTAAACTAGCTTTTCAGTATATTTTTATGTCTTTTCATTTTGTTTTTCAACAAATTTCACACCAGTTTTCCAGCATATATACTACTGGTATAACAAACCTAGTTGTCCTGCTTTTTAATCCCTTGTCCTGATTTTTGATTGACTGTATTCCTAGATAATAATTTTATAGTTGGCGAATGTCGAAATGGTCCAAGATAAAATGGAATAGTTCTTCCTCTGTACTACCAGTCGGACGCACACAGAGTAGATGATCATAGGCTTTGTTTGACGAATTGGGAGTTTTCTTTGTCCAAAACCGAATAATCTTTTAACAAAATCGAGTGACAACAGGAGTTGCAAAAAGGAAAATAATTTACACTGCAAAAACATTTTAATTTACATAACTTAAATTAAAAAGAAATCTTATTTAAAGGAACGCTTTAAATAAATTTCCAGAATTGTGAAACTTAATACTTCAATTAAAATTTAATGTTTTAAAGGAACACTTTAAAATAGAAATAAAACAATAAATTTAAAATAATGAAATTGACATTAAACTTAACAAAACATGAAACTTAATTAAAATCTTTTGTGAAACATTATAATTCACTTTACATTTACAAGAATTAAATGTCTTGTAAAAATTTAAACTGAAATTAACTGGAACTAGCATCGTTTTGGTGCGAAATACTTGTTGAATTAAATAAGTTACTGGAATCCACCAAAGAAATATTAACTCCGAAATCGGAGAGGTTCGACGTTTCGGAAGTTCGAAGGACTTCCATTCTCAAGAACAACAATAATCTAGACTCATCAACAGACTTATGTAAAAGAAAAACTCACGTTTTCATTACAACTTTATTCGTATGATTTCTGCGAATTCAAGAGCGGTTTGTACTGAACTGGAATTGGCATTGAAAGTTCGGTGTTGATGGCGTGATGATTATTGGAAATGGCGAGACTCTTAAGAAATAGGCGTCCAGACTCTTGTTTGTGCTGTGCACGAACAATTGGATTGGCCCAATCCATCGCATGTCCCGCCGTTTCTATGGAGTGATCCGCAGCAGCCGAATGCTGACTTAGATGTTTCAAAGCGTTACGATGTTCTCCAATTCGAATATGTAACGATCTTTTACTTTGTCCAATGTACGAATTTGGACATACTCACATACAGTGCACTTTAATTCGTATACTGTATTGCAACGGTTCAAATTCGTAGCCGTTGAAATGTACGGTTTTTGGTTCTGAAGTTGCGATTTCAGACTTCCATTGTTTGAAATAAAAGTTTCTATTCCAAATGTCGAGAGAATTCTTTTAATGGATTCTGTTTTTGGGCCGATAAAAGGAATAGAATGCCGGAAGACCGTTGATACCACATCCGTTTTTTCAACTTTAGTTTTCGGTTTCCATTTTTCGAAACCTCTCAAAAACTCGGGTCGGTATTTATTCCTCGCAAGTGACGCCATGATAAAGTTAATTTCATCTGTTTTATCACTTTTTCTTTGCGTGTGTGTAAACGCACGACGAAGAAGAGCGGTCACAACCGATTTCTTGTGGCCTTTCGGTTGATACGAATCGAAATTTAAATATTGGTTAGTGTGTCTAGGTTTACGATATACCATGGTGCGAATACCGGAAGTTTCGGAGGTCCGAAACTTCCGGTATTCGCACCAATTCCAGTTCAGTACAAACCGCTCTTGAATTCGCAGAAATCGTACGGATAAAGTTGTAATGAAAACGTGAGTTTTTCTTTTACATAAGTCTGTTGATGAGTCTAGATTATTGTTGTTCTTGAGA